>JAURVB010013833.1:0-16633 GCA_033002965.1 Piper betle | reverse complement strand
CACAAAGAATGGGTGTATCTTGTTGGGATTAACCAAATACAAATCCCCTATTTCAACACATAAGGATGGAATTACCAATCAAAATAGACAAATGAAAAATGAATACAAATTAAGACAACACCAATTTTGCATGGAAACCCCAAATTTAGAAAAAACCACGGGCAAACAGCCGCATCAAATTTACTATATCATAACTTTGATCCAGAAAATATCCACATGAGAATAAACTCCCCAATACCAATTTATTGTAATTTTTGCAAAATTGGTATTAACCACAAATGAAGAAAATAGAGAATAATGAATTATAAATTAAGAATTTGGCGAAATTACCATTGATGATTGGAATCGAATTTCAAAAAAACATTCACCTTTCTCCAAAACCAAAATCCAAAGAAGAAAAGAGTCTGATGTTGCTTTTATTCCTTTGAACAAACCAAATCTTCAACATCTTAGTTTTTGCCCAAAATAGGGTTGAATTTCATGTATTTACAGACGAGGGACAACCCAACAAACCTCCCCTTCCCGACTCCATGAAATACTTCTAGCCAGCATGAAAAGCTCTATCCATGCCTGCTCCATTCTTAAAGTAAACATGTTTCTCTTTTGACACAACTTTAGTCATTATGTTTGAAACATTCTTTTTAGTATGAATTTTTGTTAGCTTAAAAGATTTACTTTCCAACACATCTCTTATCGAGTGATATCTCACATCAATGTGTTTACTCCTTGAATAAAAACTTGAATTCTTACTCTGGTGAATTGCACTCTAGCTATCACAGTGTAAAATGTATCTCTATGTTTAACACCAATTTCATTTAAAAATCTCTTTGTCCATAGCATCTCCTTACAAGCTTCTGTAGCAGCAATAAATTCGACTTCAGCTGTAGATAATGCAACACTCTTTTGCAACCTAGACTGCCAAAACACAGCCCCATTAGCAAAATTAACAACAAGCCCAGATGTTAACCTTCTTGACTTTAAGTCACCTGCCATGTCTACATCGGTATAGCCAATAAATAAAGGTTTATCACTTCTAAAACACAAACACATTTTGGATGTACCTTTCAAGTACCTCATTAACCATTTAACTTCTTACCAATGTTCTTTCCTTAAATTTTCTAAATGTCTGCTAACCATTCCAACTGCATATGATATGTCTAGCCTTGTACAAACCATAGCATACATCAAACTACCAACCGCAAAAGCAAAAGGAACCTTTCTCATTTCCTTCATCTCTGTTTCACTTAAGTCACTTTTCTTCAACTTGAAGTGACCCCCAAGTGGACCTCCAATCGGCTTTGCACCTTTCAAGTTGAATTTTTAAGTACTTTTTCTATGTAGTTTTCCTATGATACGCAAAGCTTTCTAGCTCCCCTGTCACGCTGAATGGACATTCTCAAGATTTTCTTTGGTCATCCCAAATCCTTCATTGCAAAGGATTTATTCAAGTTTTTCTTTAAACTTATAATCTTGGCTCCATCATGTCCTACAATGAACATGCCATCTATATAAAGCAACAAAATAATAAAGTCACCATCATCAAACCTCTTTGATGAACACACAATAAACAAAAATAGACTTCTTGTACCTATCCCTTTGCATAAAAGAATTAAACTTTTTGTACCACTGTCTAGGAGCTTGCGTCAAACCATATTTAACATCATTAGAATCTACATGTTCCTGTTCAACATCATTAACAAACTCATTAGAAATATCATCCGACACCACATCCTCACCCTCATCATCACTAGGTAGGGTAATAATTGTGTCATCTTGAGCCTCCTCTTCACATCTACTTTAGGTTGAATGTTCTTTTATCTTTTCAAAGCTTTCCTGAGATTTTGTTTGAGGAACTACTCCCTTGCCAAAGTCATCAATTGTTTGATCCTCCCAGAAAATTGCGTATCTGCTTTGAATCGGTTTTCTATATTTAGGATCTTAAAGTTTGTATCCAACCTTATCATCACCATATCCAAGAATAATATATTCCACGGCTTTAGAGTCAAGCTTAGCCCTTTGCTCTTTGGGTATATGTGCAAAGGCTTTACAACCAAAAACTCTCAAATGAGAATAGTTGACCTTTTTTGTCACTCCATACCCTTTTTGGTATGTCATTGTCTAGAGCATATGTGGGAGATCAGTTGATCAAATAACAAGCTGTGCTCATGGCCTCACCCCCATAAGCTTTTAGGCAACTTAGCTAAAGACAACACACTTTTAATCCTCTCAGAGATGGTCTTATTCATTCTTTCGGCCACTCCATTATGTTGAAGAGTATAAGAAACCGTCTTCTCATGCTTAATTCTGTCCTTGCTACAATATTCATCAAATTTAACAAAACAATATTTACCGCCGTTATTGCTTCTAAAGCATTTTAAGAGCTTATCGGTTTTTCTTTCAACTAATACACGAAAATTCTTAAATATGCCAAAAACATCACTTTTATTTTTCATGTCATAAGCCCACACTTTCCTAGAAATATCATCTATAAAAGTGACAAGATAAATAGAACTTCCAAGAGATTTTACCTCCATAGGCCCACACACATCAATGTGTACCAACTTAAGAACTTCTGACTTTCTTATACTTGTTTTTGCAAAGGATGTCGTACGTTGTTTGCCCACCAAACAATGGTCACAAGGGCTAATTTTGAAGTCCTTAACCTTCAGAAGGAGATTTAGCTTTTTCAACATTTTTAGTCCCTTCTTACTCATGTATCCCAATCGATGGTGATACAAATCAGCACTGGAATCAAGTGAGGAAATATTAACCTCCCCTCGAACTAGACTTGTCTCAGTCTTGTACAAACTAAAACACTTCTTCCTTTTAGCAATAACAAGAGAACCTTTTACAAGTTTCCACACAACTTGTACAAATCACAATCAGTCGTCAAACAATCATTCTCATAATCAGAAAGAATTATCATGTCATCATGTACAACATTAGAATTCATTTCTCCTTGATCCTTGTTGTCCTTATTTTTTAAGTCTTTCTTAAGCTTCCAACAATCCTTTTTGATATGACTTGTCATGTTACAATAATAACACTTCAAGTGCTTCTTGGGTTTAGACCTTCCTCGACTTTTGTCCCTTCGTCTGTGTTCCTATTTTTTGATCTACCTCTTGCCTCTTCTGACACTAATGCATAAGACTCTGAAGTTGGTAGAGATTTTCTTCTCACCTCCTCATTTAATAAATTGCTTGCTACTATATCCATTGTGAGTTTTCCATCCGGAGCAGCATTGCTCAAAGAGATCACCAATATTTCCTAGTTCTCCAACAATGTGTTGAGGAGTAGGATAGTTTGTCATTCCTCTTCTAAAGTCATCTTCATCCTGGCAAGTTGAGTAACAATACTCTTCATATCATTAAGATGCTCGCTTATATCAATTCCATCCTTATACCTCAAGTTGACTAATTTCCATATCGAAAGGGTCTTATTGCCAGTAGTATTCCTCTCATAAACTTCTTGGAGTTCATCCCATATAGCTTTTGAGGATGTCAATTCAGAAACATGATGATACACAACTTCATCTACCCATTATCTCAAATAGACCATAGCCTTCCTATCCAACTTATTCCAGTCTTTATCAGTTATCTCTTCAGGTTTCTGACCAATGATAAGTTCATACAACTCCTTAGAATATAGATGATCAATCATCTTTCCTTTCCAATAGTGCCAGTACTTGGCCCTTTAAGAGATATTATCTTAACATGCTTCTCATCAGCCATCTTGTTGAAATATAAATCACAAACACACCAAATAGGCTCTTAGAAATTTTGTCGAACACCTAAAGGGCAGTAAATATCAACAACCAAAATTTGTAACAACCAATTAATCAACCAAACAATCTGGCTCTGATACCACTTGTTGGGATTAACCAAATACAAATCCCCTATTTCAACACATAAGGATGAGAAATACAAATCAAAATAGACAGATGAAAAAGGAATACAAACCAAGACAACACCAATTTTACATGGAAACCTCAAATTGGGGAAAAACTATTGACGAGGCAAATGGTTGAATCAAATTCACTTTATTATAACTTTGATACATAAAATATTAATAGGAGAACAAACTCCCCAATACTAATTTATCGTAATTTTTACAATATTGGTATTAACCACAAATGAAGAAAATACAGAATAACAGATTACAAATTAAAAACTTAGCGAAATTACCATTAACAATTGGAACCGATTCTTAACAAAACATTCACATTTCTTCAATACACAAATTTTCTTTTCTTCCCGTGGCCCTTTTCTACAAAACCAAAATCTGTAGAAGAAAAACGTCTAATGTTGTTTTTATTTCTTTGAACAAACTAAATCTACAAAATTTTGGATTTTGCCTAAAACAAGGTTCAATTTCATGTATTTACAGATGAGGGACACCTAACATATCTAAATCTACATCCAACACAAGCAACATGTATCTAAAACATTGAATAATATAGTTTTGGATATTAAAGATGTTTTTAGCTACATTTTACCATTACGTGGCAGTTTTTTATATGCGACTTTAACCTCCTACATTTTTGTTTGTTTTTTATGCTTTTAGAAATTGGTTATATTTTTTGCTACCAACAGTTTCAATTGGCAATCATGATTTAACTTTGCTAAATGAGTTCATTCTCACGACTATGTTTACATGGAGGAGCGGGATTGAAGTGAACTAGGGATCTTAGGAAACAAAAAATTTAAAAGTATGATGAAATCCCTCGGTCGAGACGTTTCGATAGATTATTGGATTTATTTTGGCTCGCTTCAAAAATTGTTGTCTTCAAGCATAACCCCATCAGCGCGCTGGCACAGGTCGTTGTTGGAGTGATGACTTGGCTTCGTGGATGAGTTGCCCGCACCACTCAGTTTGTTCCCCTTGCTGTTTTTGTATAATGCGTACAATATCAGCTGTGCTGTGCCAAGGGCACATCCAAATCCATTCGTTATCTGTTACACCAAAAATAATAAAAACCTGTTAGTCCTGTTCTTAGCTATATATTAATTTGTTCCTTATGATTACATACTGCTCTTTCTTAGCTTGAAGGAGATGACAAAAATTCGTGAGGATTCGGAGTATGTGCCTCACAAAAATAATACTAAAAAAGTATATAATGTAATGATTGGTTTCTTTACTATTATTAACCTTAGACCTTAGTTTTCTTCTTATAGAAAATTTTTATAGTTTACTTATTATTTTTAACTAACAAAGTTTTGCTTTGTATGTTTACTCTTGACTAATATTGTAGGGCATAGAATTTTTATGTTATATATTCGAATTATTAAGAATATATATGTTAGATTGTTTTTCTAAGCTTTCAACATGTAAATGGATAATCGGTTGAGTTAAAACCCAAAAAAACAAGTAAAAGGATAAAAAATATCTATGGTGAACAACTTACACATGGTCATATGTGAAATAGTTCCATATCACCGACACAATGCCCATTATTCAAAATTTATAGTTAATGGAGCTAGACAATCAATTTAAGTAAGAAGTTGATATCAGTTGAACTAAACATGTTCAGAATAGCCCGGGCCTAAATTGTACCCTAAGGTCAATTATGGTCAAAGTTAGGGACTAAGCTCATCTAATATTAGGCGGTCTATAGACCATCTAGTAGAAGTAGTGGTAGAAGTATATATAGACATAAGAGATTGACTCCCCATCTTTTCTTAAAACCTTAGGTCAATTTCCCTCCCTCCTCTCTCTCTCTCTCTCTCTCTCTCTCTCTCTCTCCACAAGTCTCTCTCGCTTCCTTCGGAGGTGTGCAGGTGTGGGTCTGATCTAGGCAAGGATTCATGGTAAATTTAACTAAAGATAAGGTTAGTAATACAATTTAAAACTATAGAATTGGGTGGATCAATATATCATGATCACATTCCATATCTATTGTGTGATTCGTAGTGAATGCCTAAATTTATGGTTTTATAATTTAGATGTGTAAACTGCATATAAATCATGATTGGGACCATGACCTTAATTAGGGTGGAGGTGGACTATGTATTGCATGATTAGAAGCCAAATTGTGATGTTTTTATGTGTTTTGTATGCTTTTTATCTTTTAAAGAATGGGTTGTTAAATAACGATCAAGATCCGGCCATTTTCATCAAAATATGAAGTGAAACCTTTGTTAATGATGAAATAATAAGATTTAGAAAGTCTGGACGGTTTTGAATATTGTTTAGGTGGTTTCTTGGTAAGCCCTAGTTAAAGAAGGAGAAGATTGATCTTTTTGAGTGCATTAACATGGAGTAGAGACTTTTACACTTGATTTCTCTCCATAGGAATGTTAAATAAGGTATTAATAGGACGCGATTAAAATTTCATTAGATTTGGGCTTGCATAAGTTGTAAATGGAAATTGAGAAAAAAGGGTTGTCCCCTGCATGCCCTAGCACCAAAAACTGTGCCCCCTAGCACATCAGGGAACGCCACCTTGATGACACGCTGTAGGAACTCTGTGCTCTATCATTGATCAACCTGTGTCGTAATGCAAGATGTTCATCAAAGTCGGTCAAATTTTACCTCAGGTGTGCTCCAACAAAATTTAATATGTGCCCTTGCCCAAAACATCTTTAGATGCGAAACCTTTTTTCGCTTAAATTTTTGGCGACAAAGTTAATGACAAATGACATTTTTGCACCGAATTTTAGTATTTTGTCGCCGAAATTTTTGGTGATAAAAGGAAGGGTTTTTCACTGGTGGTAGGATTTATGTTCGGACGTGCCTTAGTGCATTGTGATCCGAGCCCTAGTGCAGCTCTGTATCCCCAACACAGTTAGTGTTGTGCCCTAGTGCTCTGTGTATGTTACCGGTTATTTAAATCCTAGTTTAAATGATTTCAGTGATGTTCTAGAACTAATATAGATGTTATACTTTGTAATTGAAGTGTATATTACAAAAAATTGTGCGACCAAACAACATATGCATGTTCTGTCAATTACGTCCATACATGCAGCCTATTATGTGTAATTGATATTGGTTTTATTTTAATTGTTCGGAGTAGGGGTGATTGCAGCTAAGCATTCTTTAGTTCGACACTACAAGTAATCAGGTCTATTTAATCATATTATGGAGAGCTTTCCGATCCCTAGATTTCCCGATGATTATATGGTTTTAACTTATGTTTGAAAACCAATTTTGGAAAAACAACCATGTTATTATATTCTTAGATATCAAGTTATAAGTTATTTAAGTTAAGAATAAAAATAAAAAATACAAGGTTGTATTTCTTTACACGTGTTAAGTTAAAAAATGTAAGGACCAGGCTTAACAACCGTTTTTTATAAGTTTCAGCTCACTTTACTCGTTTAGTAGATGTACTCCACCAAAGACCTTCCAGTGCATCCCCTAAAACAAGGGTGGAGGTAAAATTCCAAGCCACTGATACATACAGTGCTTTTGATCATTAGAAGAGGCAATTTTTCAGAAAGTCTTATGGGAGCCACCACATCTCCTACGAGTTGAGATGCAATAACTGCCCAAGAGGCCCTTCAGGGCACACACTTGTATTTCTTAGTATATCATGTATTATCAGGGCCACCCAAGTTCGACCAATAGCACTAGATTTTCACATTATATATAATAAGTCTTATGTGAACTTACCACTGTTCATCAGTTGAGTCACATGGGTAGAACTTTGTTAGGATGTCATGACATCAATAAAATATAGATATGAGGACAGTTCAATACAACAATATGAAGAGGAATTTAACAAAATTATATTAAATAACATAGATCTTATAACTTTATTTTATACTAATGAATATTCATCAAGGAACTTAACTTGTGAGTCTCCATCAACACAAAACCTCAATCATCTATTTATATATTTTGAGAACCCTTCTACATCATTCTACATTCATAGGCTCACATTCATATTCAATGTTATCTTTGGATATTAAATTCTTTATTTACCCAGAAAATTCTGATAATTAATTAAGCTTAATTTTCAACAATGTTAACCAGTTTTCCTATTTCAATTTTCCTCTTGTTACATGGAATGTTAATTATTTGGTTTGCTATGCACAGTTTATTATTTTCAGTTATAATGTTTTGGCTTAACGTATCAGTGTATGTTCAAGCTTATGAATGATGTTTAATCATATTTTTTTCTTTCAAAATTAATTGATATGTAATTTAATCTTTTTTTAAAATCGTTTCCTCTAGGTAGAGAACTTAACACCTAATTTTAGAATTGAGCAGATAAGGTTACTTTTGTACACAAATATAAGAGGTTGACGGATTGGAGATGTTCAACACTTACGATTTTATATTTTATTTTACTATATTTGCATGTTATAATAACGACTTTAGTAGACCTTGTACTGAGATGGCATTTAAATGGATATAGTTTTATTTCTTTTAGTATATGAACATATGACTCGTATTTGATATACTAACTAAATGAACGATCAGCTCTTAAGTTATTTTACAATGTCAGACTATTCCTATTATTTATTTATATTCACATTTGCATGCACTTTAGAGATACATGTGTTATCGCCATGTTTATGGGTTGTTAGTGCTCATAAAAAATTTAGGTCGGTATATATATATATATATATATATATATATATATATATATATATATGTGCGCGGACGAATGTGCATATATCGACAGGCAAGCTTTGTGTCTGACTTTGGTCGTGAGGGAGCTCATATCCTTTTTTTCTCTTAATGATTTTGAAAATGCTAACAATATTAACCTTATTAATTAGTTAAGTGTAGAAGTGCAAGGGTTCTTTAAGAAAATAAAAAAATAAAAAACGCGACAAACAAGTTCTCTCATGTCATGGATGAGCGAGTTTCTAACAACTAAACCGTACGTGGCGGAGTAAATAAGAAATATCTTACAGCGACAAAAGGGTCCTTGCCGAGGACACCAAAGATGAACCAGGATGTGCCGCAAAGGAAGGCAAATAGCGAAAGGAAGAAGGGCATGTACTCCACACTTTTGGTTCTTATCACCATCTGAAAATTAGGTAACAAATATCACAACATAAAGTACCCACTATATCCACTGCATGAAGATGTACTGGCAGTTATGTTTGACCAGTTTGTTTCTATCGTCCCACCACTCTGCTGAGGCAGTTGAAATAGTTATTTTTTCCAAGCCACTTGAAATATTTAACAAAGCCAAAATTGAAGTTCTACACTATGCTCATCAGGTGGTTGGTACCACAGCGGCAGTAAATTTGGGTGGACTTACCATGATGGAAAGAGGAGAATCGTACATGCAGATGGAGAAGATTGTGGCGACAAGGCCACATAAAAGTTTGCGCTTCTGCCCATGGAGGGCGAGAAGGGAGACGAGGACGACGGCGGAAAAAAGCAGGAGGACAAAGGCGAGGAGGGCAAGGATCCGACCCTCTCTCTCTCTTGGGGGGCGCAGAGGAGGAAGATCACAACGTCACAAACTCAACCACCGCCCCGGTACTGTTGATGGTGGTCACCAATATGTTGTGTGGTGACACAAACGGCAACCCATACCTAACATATATATATAGAGAGAGAGAGAGAGAACTGTGAATGAATGCATTACAGATTGCATAATTTATAGTGTCATAAGATAATTAGATAAGTTACCAAGAAGAGAGGAAACAGTTCAGGAGAGTGGCTACGTAAGGCACTCCCGAGAACTGCTCTGTCGATCGGCTTCTCACGATCCTGCAAAAGATCTATCATGACTGTTCAAATAGGCAACCATGTCATGATCAAAAGTACATAACTATTTAAATAAGCACGAAAAAATCATGAAACTACAACCTGAATGCTCTAACACAACCAGCTACGTGAGCCAAATATAATAAAAATAAAAAGGAACCATCAATAACATGCAAGAACCGGAACATTGCACATCAAAGAAGAAGAAATTTACCACCAAACCACTAAGGGGAGGTCTCTTGGGGCTTCTTACCCCAAGACCTACATCTAGGACCCTAGGAATGTTTAGAGAGGCTTAGGAGAGTAAAGAGAAGCCAAGGAAGGAAGGGGAAAATGAGGCAGGGGGGAATCAACCAAGCAAGTGAAAAGGGAAAAACTGCCCTTGCAAGGGCACTAGTAGGGAGGAAGGGCTTCGCCTCTATGACTTGGACAACGGAAAGCATGGTTTTCTGACATGATAGGCATGGCTGGGCCAAACCAGGGCATGGGCTAGATCCAAGGGTGCCCTCTTGGCGCCTTTGTGCCAGCACCAAAAACCTAAATCACACATTTTACAAACCAAGGGCACCAGGAGTGCGCCTTTACCTTGGAAGCTATGCTTGTGCACTTAGGGTTTTCACCCTAAGCGGTGGGGAGGACCTCAGGAATTACATTGTGGCTCCCACAGGGATTTAGACAGTCCAAAAGACCGATGAGAGACTTGGTCTTAACGTCTATCTAGACTCAAGGTGATCACGCTCCAAGGTCGCTACCTCATTGGGGGTGTTCTATACATCATAGGGGGTGTTCCAGATCCAGGTCTATCTAGACCCTTAGGGAGTGTTCTAATACCTCATACCGCAGTCCACCGCAAAGAAGAGTCTAGGGAAGCACTGTCACATCTACTCCTCATGCTCCTAAGTCGCTACCTCAACTCCCCGTTGTGACTAGAGCACCTTCACAAGAGGTGGTTCCTTCCTACAAAGAGTCTTCACAATGCAGATGCCTCTTAGGATAGATATGGTGGGACATAGACTCTACTACACACTTCTTCAACATAGAGACATGGAACACCGGATATACAGCCAACACATCGGATAGAAGTGCAAGCTTATAATCCACGTCGGCGACTCGTCTGAGCACCTCTAATGGGCCAATATATGTGGGTTCAGCTTGTCCTGCCTTGCAAAGTGCACACCTCCTTTGGTCGGTGAGACTTTCAGGAATATGAGGTCCTTGGGGGAAAAGTGTAACGTCCCTATGCCGGTGATCAGTGCTCTCTGCCTATCATGAGTGGCTAACAGTCTTTGCCAAATCAACTCAACCATCCTCTGAGAATCCTAAAGAATCAATGGGCAACCTGTCAATGGCTCACCGTCCTCTAACCAACATGTTGGAGTTCTGTATGGCCTACCATACAATGCCTCAAAGGTGGCATCCCGATACGGGCCTAGTAACTATTGTACAAAAATTCAACAAAGGGTAGATGCTCCTCCCAAGATCTACCGAAGTCATTCAACCATGACCAGAGCAAATCCTCTAGTATTTGAATTGTCCTCTCAGATTGGCTATTGGTTTGCGGGTGTTAGGCTGTGTTGAACCTAGTATTCGTACCAAGCTCTCTTTGAAAAGATCTTCAAAAGGAGGAGGTGAATCTTTAGTCCCTATCTGATACAATATCCCGAGGAACTTCATGGAGCCCCACAATCTAGTCTCAGTACAACTTGACCAACATTGATACTGGATAGGTCATATGAATCGAGATAAAGTGCATCGATTCATCAACCTATTAACTATAACCCACCAACATCCATCTAACATTTGGAAGGGGGAATATGTAAAATCTATGATTCGAATCAGGTTTTTACAATATAAACTGGTCGGTTCAACCATTATTTTCAATCGAGTTAAGTTTTAATTACGAGACGACCATTCATTTTCCTCAACAACCATTCATTTTCTCACCTGGCCTTTCGTTTTTCTCACCCTGACATCTATATATGCCACATTGTCACCATTCAACCACCAACATGCTTCTCACCCAACTTCCTTCTTCTTTTTCTTCCTTCTCATTTCCCCCACAATCCTCACTCAAGCCGGCCACAACCTCATCGCCATCACCACATGACTGACGATTAGGTACGGAGATGAGCTCACTGTTTAGGTGCTTAAGATACGCTCGGAGCTTCTACTAGGTCTGTTTAGGACTCGCCCGTGATTTATTTTTCTATTCTATCATGATTTAATTTTTTAGATTGTAGGACGAGTTGAGTGGTGTTTTATCAGATCCCACTTTGCTCGGATCATTTAGTCAAATAGTTTTCTAGATTAATAACCCTCGAGGATAAGATCCCTTGGGTATGTTTTTTAAAACAAGATCCACCACAAGTTTCCTTCGGGCCTATTATATAAATCCCTACCCAGACCTATATATATGTAGTTTTTCATATTTTTTAATAACTGTACTACATGAGCGAGCATGTGCCAATCAAAGCCACCAACAACCATGTTACACAAGTGGCATATGCCAGACGTAAACCAGAAATACCAACAATGTTATGTGAGCACATGTGCCAGTTGAAGCCGCCGACAACCATGCTATGCACGTGGCATGTGATAATCGTAAGCTGGAAATACTGACAACCATATGTGCCAGTCGAAGCCACTGACAACCATGCTATGCAAGTGGCATGTGCCAGCCGTAAGCTGGAACTGACAGCCATGCTACACAAGTGGCATGTGCCAGTTGAAGTCGCTGACAACCATGCTATGTAAGTGGTGTCTGCTAGTCGATGCCTGTAATACCGACAACCATATGTGCCAGTTGAAGCCGCCGACAACCATGCTACACAAGTGGCATATGCCAATCGTAAGCCGGAACCGACAACCATGTTATGCTAGCAGGATGTACCAGTCAAAGCCGTCGACAACCATACTACGCAAGTGGCATGTGCCAGTCGTAAGCCGGAACCGACAACCATGATACGCAAGTGGTTATAGAAGTAAGAAACATGGCTTTGGATATAATAGTAGTCCCAAGGGACGAGAAAGTGAAATGAGAAAAGGTCGAGAGAGGCATCAGCAGTAGTGGAACAATTCAGTTAAAGATGATTTCAGTTTAGTAGATGCCCTTCAAAGATTTCATGAAGTTTTCTTTCAGATGAGAGTTTGCTTTCATAGTCAGTTTGATATTAGTTATATCTTTGGACTAATAACACTCGTTAGTGACATGTTTTTATAATAAATGTAGGTGATGATCAGGAGTAGGATAAGCCAACTAAGACGGAGGAGCAAGGCGTCTCTTGCACACACACAGGTTAGATGATAGAATGTTAATGTTTTATTTATGTCATCATTATATTAAGAATGATGTGATGTAAGGTATGACAATTGAATTCATATGATGGGAAAGGTAATTAGAATGCACAGATGGGTCGAGACTCAAGATTTAGAATGAATTATTCAGCAGATTAGAATTTTGTGTGAATATCAATGTGTGATATATATATATAATATATATATATATATATATATATGTTGATTTGACAGGGTAGACGTTAATTGCACTTTAAAGAAAAATTTTGTCCGTTCTACTTTTGGAATTTTTATCAATTTTATCGTACTTATTTTGTTTGGTAGACTAGTTGTCATGTCATTCATGTAGTAGCATTTAGGGTTCCGTGCATTCGTCCATGCATAGCAATAAATATCTTCCATCTCAAGAGGCTAATAGTAGATCTGCAGCATTTGGTTTGGGTTAGCTACCCTAACCAGGACTAGTGACATTTTGGTTCGGTTCCTTAGGGTGAACCAAATTTGGGGTGTTACAAATTTGGTATGAGAGCAAACTCTTGGGCGATTCAGTTGGAAGATATTTTCATAGGTGATATGTGTGTAAAGATTGCTCCAAGTCTAGCTGGCAAGTATATATTTCTATCCTTATTGCCTTTGATTTACAGATTTCTCATCAATGGGTAGTATGACAGTATTTTTAGGATTGGATCAGTAAATAGGGGTAATCATTGTAAGAACTCGAAGTACTCGGAACAAGACTTCATCACCTCCTTCTTCCAGACAAGCTAGCCCTACTCATGTTCACAGTGAGACATTGTCTAGCCGATCGAGAGCTGCACTGCTGCTGTGAAATCACAGTGAGCCAGGCTTGGTAAGGCGCCATAGTGGGAACCATTGTAGTGGAAGCTACCGCAGCGTTAGAAGTCTTCAGACTGAAACGGAGGCTATCATTGCATGGTTGGCAGACAAACAAATGCAGATTTGCCACTTTTGGGGTGTGGTGCGAGCTGCAAGCGAAGCTGAGCAAATCTTGGCTACTCTACCCCGCCAAGACTATGAATAGATACAACAATCCCCTCAACAATGTCATTCAGATCAGGGGACATAATGGAGGTATAGGATAGATGCCCCAATAAGAATGAGAGTTATGGATGGACAAGTTCAGGAGAACAAACACCCAGCATGTCAAAATTGGGGATGTCGTCATGGATAAATATGTAGAGTGGGTACGGACACATGCTTCAGATGTGGTCAACCAGGACATCAAGAGTGAAGCCTTCTTAATTTAAAATTTTGAGGATGAAATTTTTATAAGGAGGGAAGATTGTAAAACCTGTGATTCAAATTAGGGTTTTATAATTTGAACCGGTCAGTACAACCATTATTTTTAGTCGAGTTAAGTTTTAATTACGAGACGACCATTAATTTTCCTCAACAACCATTCATTTTCTCACCTGGCCATTCATTTTTCTCACCCTGACATCTATATATGCCACATTGTCACCATTCAACCACCAACATGCTTCTCACCCAACTTCCTTCTTCTTTTTCTTCCTTCTCATTTCCCCCACAATCCTCACTCAAGCCGGCCACAACCTCATCGCCATCACCACATGACTGACGATTAGGTACAGAGTAGGAACTCACTGTTTAGGCGCTAAGACATGCTCGTAGCTACTACCAAGTCTGTTTAGGACTCACCCGTAATTTATTGTTCTATTCTATCTTGATTTAATTTTTACAAATTGCAGGACAAGTTGAGTGCTGTTTAATTGGATCCCAATTAGCTCGAGACATTTAGTCGAATAGTTTTTGGCTTAATAACCCTCGAGGATGAGATCCTTCAAGTATGTTTTTGAAAACAAGATCCACCACAACCTACCTTCGGGCCAATTTTATAAATCCCTACCAATACCAATATATATATATATATATATATATATATGTAGTTTTCGTGTTTTTTGATAACCGTACTACACGAGCGAGCATGTGCCAATCGAAGCCACAAACAACCATGCTACGCAAGTGGCATGTGCCAGATGTAAGCCGAAAATACTGACAATCATGTTATGAGAGCACATGTGCTAGTCAAAGCCGCCGACAACCATGCTATGCAAGTGGCATGTGCCAGTCGTAAGCTGGAAATACCAACAACCATTTGCCCCAGTCAAAGCCACCGAAAACCATGCTACTCAAGTGGCTTGTGCAAGTCATAAGCTGAAACTGACAACCATGCTACGCAAGTGGCGTGTGCTAATTGATGCCGGGAATACCGACAACCATATGTGTCAGTCGAAGCCACTAAGAACCAAGCTACGCAAGTGGCATGTGCTAGTCGTAAGTCGGAACTGATAACCATGTTATGCTAGAAGCATGTGCTAGTCAAAGCCGCCGACATGTGCCAGCCATAAGCCGGAGAGCACATGTGCGGAAGTGACATGTGCCAGCCATAAGTCGGAACCGACAACCATGTTACGCGAGTGGGTATGGAAGTAAGAAACATGGCTTAGGATATAACAGTAGTCCCAAGGGACCAGAAAATGAAATTAGAAAAGGCCGAGAGAGGCATTAGTAGTAGCAGATCTGTAAAACTACGCAAAAAATAATTAAGTTATTTTAATTATGTTTTTGTAAATTTTAGAATGAGTGTTAAATATTATTCAATTAAATTAATTCTAGGGAATCAATATAGATTGTGACCTTTAGCATACCGGTAAGATGACATTTATAGTTGGTGTTTATATAGTTATGTGTGATTACGTTCTTTTATATAAAAGTTTAATGTGGTGACTTTTTAATTCCACACATATTTAGGTAGTATGGGTGGTATGAGACACATGTGCGATATGAATAACAGTGTCATGGCACAGTGGGCCCTATTTTAGCTATGCATATGAGTGGCAATGCTTAAATCAAGACAAAAAAACACTGATGAATTATAGTAGTGAAGAAGTGGATCAAAATGAGTCACGTGATACAAGTCTACCAATGCATAATGGAAGAAATGCCTAAGATAGGATAATAAAAAAGAAAGCTAGATGAATGAGTAATTTCCTCCTTATAACCCTATTATATTTTTCAGGACAAAATTTCTCAAGCTGGGGAGATTGTAAAACCCTGATTTTTTTCTCCTTATGACCCCCTATTATATTTTCGTGGACAAAAATTCCCAAGCTAAGGGATCGTAAAACTCCTGAAATAATAATTGTAACGACCCACCATTTTTCACGATATTGTGGGCCTAACTGGCTAGGTGTTACTCAAAAGTAAAGTAATTATGTCAAACATTTTTTATAAATAATAACATACATAAAGATCCCACAGTCTTGGACCGTTTCCCAGCAGCCACACTTATTTCTTAATTAAATAAGAAAAAGGAGTCCTCATATTTATTTTGCTCCATACTCTGGATGTCAATCACCTAATCTCGTATCTGCACACCTGCGGAGGCAATTCCGCATTAGTGATTACAACACTAAGTAGTATAATAGATAAAACAAAACAAGTACATTCCACTATTTCCTTATGTTTATTTTAATATGCAGTGGAGCGATTCCGCTATACTCCAAAACAATGCGAAAGAGGTATCCGTTGTGATCCGCACACCCCGGTCGTAGCCTTTTTTATAGGGAAGCTACCACTACCGTCTCCAGTGCTAGTGCCTCGCACACCTCGGCCGTAGCCTTTT
>JAURVB010013832.1:0-16687 GCA_033002965.1 Piper betle | reverse complement strand
AATTGGTTACCGCTCAAACACAGGGAATGCAAGTGAAGCAGAGAAAATACCCAATATGGGATTGGTCCGGCTTGGAAATTATTATATGAGAGATCAAGCGACTCGAGTGAGCTCATGTTTGCTATCCATGTTAGAAAATGTGGCCCAAGGCTGTTGTGGCTTAGGTCGAGGGAACGTAAAGATGTGAGGGGAAACAATGGAGAAACAGCCCCCGAAAGACCACATGAAGAAAGATGAAGGTGAGTGAGAGAAGTGAGGTTGTTGACTACATGTTCCAAATAGAGGTTTGTCGTGGATAAATTCACACCATTCATGTTGAGGTACTCCAGAGCAGGCATTCCCTTTAGCCACTCAAGATTCCGGCTCTTTACTCTCCCATTATAGTTGAAACGGGTAACCATTCCCATATCCAAAACCTGAAGCTTTGACAGATTCCCAAGCTGGTGTGGAATCTTCCCACTAAAATCTGAAAATGACAAGTTCAAGTACTTGAGCTCCGTCATAGAACCCAAGAAGCTGGGTATCTGAATTCCTCCAAAGTCATTGTTGCTCAAGTCAAGTACTTGGAGCTGTTTCAATTCAGCCAAAGCAGGGTCTACACCTCCACTTAACGCCCAGGTGGGAAAATTCTCATTTAGGAAGAAGTCCTCCCATGAAACCAATGAAAGCTGTCGAGGAGAACCTAGATTGAGTTGGACAACATACCTTGTTTGATTGTGACAAACTACTCCAGTCCAGTTGCAACAATCCGGCATATCGTCCCAGGATGCAAGGTGATGGTAGGTATCGTGGAGACCGTCTTTGAACTTGAGCAAAGCTCTCCTCTCATTTTCATGGCAACGAATGTTCGAAAAAACTCTCACACTACCATTACAGCCAGCCCAGAACAGGGAGCTTACTGTCAAGATGTGAGCTGCTAACACTAATAATTTAAAGCCCATCGTTTTGTAATGAACTTCCAAGGTAGCAAATTTGTGTGAATTATGGTATTATGCTATGGCCTTATGCCTACATTTTGTAGCATCAGATATTTCCAACATGAAAAGTTGCAAGTCCACTTGACACTGTCTCTATCTCGGTTTGTGGAAAAATTCCATTATCTGTGGAAAAAAATATTTGCATTTTGGTAACGTGAAGGGCACACCATTCGTGTCCGGGCCAAATTGAGTTGAACTTGACGCGACGCTCATCTCCTGGGCCACATTGAGTTGAACTTGATAAGATTCTCGTCATTTTTTTACTTAATAACCTAATTTAGAATGTAAATTATTGAGACTAAGTCATATTTTTGTAAATAATTAATTAAATTAAAGATTATATTTTATTTTTACTATTAAACAGGTTATTACCTAAATAAGTATTATATGTAAGATTAAGTTGAGAGATCTCTCAATCTATCCACCTTAAAAAATATTTCTTTTAAAATTTCTTGAGAAATCTCTTAATCTATCCACCTTAAAAAATTTACATTCAAAATTTCTACCCTTATCCTATTGTTAGCCCCAACCTACGTCATTCTTTAACTCGTGACCAATAATCTAACAAATGTCTCCGGTGTAGCCTACCATATAATATGAAATCAAGTTACTTTGATATCATCCGTAATGACCAAACTCAGAGTGTAAACTAATGAGTCTAAATCATATGTTAAAAAATTATTAACTAAGTTGAAGATGTATATACTTCATTCTCACAGATAAATACGATCTAACTTTAATAAATATTAAATGTGAGATTAAATTAAAGAATAATCAGTTCTTTTGGATTGTAGTATCCAATAATACAAGATCATTTTTTATAAGCCCCTTCAAATGAGCCCTTTATAAGCCCCATGATAATAAAAGGTCATCTTCATATTTCATTGAAGAGAAGATAAGAAATGTGAGATAACTTAAAGAAATCACACTTTATTGGTGGGCTCACTGGAGGTTCATTTGAAAGAGACACATAAAATTTTTTTCCGAATGTGCAAGCCCTTCCTAATCAAACGATTATTCCCTCCCTCTCACACTTCATATTAATTTTGGAATTGTTGATCGATAATAAACGTAGACCACTTGATAATAACGAACCAATTATATTAGAGGTCTTAAAGTTCTCTTATAATTACGAGAGTTTTCATCCATCATTTTTTTAACAAAATAAAAAATAACACTTTAATAAAAAAGAGAAGATTCACCCAATTAAAATATAATAAAAATAAAACCTCTATATCATCATTTTTATAATATCACAATCAAGTAGTAGAGTCGTGGATACGTTCCAAAATAATTTAAGTTTTCCGTCAAGTCAACCCCATATAGCGCCAAATATTTCAAACATGAAAAGATGTGAATTAAAAGCACGTTTACTTGACTTCGTTTCTTTCCTGGCATGCGAATGAAATTCCAATTTGTGACATTAATAAGACGTCTGGAAAAAAGTGACATCTTAATAGTTCTTCGTTATTTTACTTTTCGTAACGAAAGGGGCACACCATGCATGTACAGGTTAAAATGAGTTGAACGTTGATAAGACTCTCGTCGTCGTTGTCGTCTTGACTTGGAGTCAGTTCTAATAGTGCAAGCCTTTCTTGATCTATGATTGTTCCCTCCTTTTCAATTCATATTCTTTGTAATTGTTGATTGGTGATAGACCACTTGATATAACGAATCATTTATGTTAGAGTTATTAAAGTTCTCATCTAATTACCAGAGTTTTCGTCCATCATTTTTTTTATTAATTAAAGAAATAAAAAATAAGAGATTCAACTAATTAAAAATCATGATCACGTAATGGTGTCTTAGATATAGCCTACTTCCCCAATTTTAAAATTATAATTTTGACTCAAAAAATTCTTAAAATTGGCTCCATATTTATCCAATGCGATTTCAGTGTCGCAAAAAAACCCCATATACTTATGATTCTTCATGGACAAGACCCCATGGCTATATATACCAATAATATTTAACTTCCCATTTCTAACCATAAGTTTAGAAAATGTCATTAAAATTGTTTGGCTCTCATTATAAAAAAGAAAAGTTTAATGAGACCCAATATAGAACAAAAAGGAAGCAAAATTTATTTTAAAAAATAAAAAATTACAATATAACAAAAAAATAACTAAAAAATTAATAACTTAACCTGATTTTACCATTCCCTTTTATCAAAATCAAACCTTCTTGAATTAAAAAAAGAATTTTGAGACAGAGAAGTATATTATAACACGGGGAACCATTCGGTTGACATGATCAAAGATATTAAATGTTTGAAATTTTATTAATTATAATTTACAAAGAGTTAATCGAAATATAAATATGAGACATAAAATTTCTTTGCAGTAAAATTTATCATTTACTTGAAAATTTTATAAGGAATTTTGTTGTGATGAATTTTCCAAAGGATGTTTTGGTGAAAATCTAGCTTGCATCATATTAGAAAAAATTGAAAATAGATAAATTTTTGATAAAGAAATCAATGCTTTCACCATAAATTTTTATATAAATTTCATAAATTTTTTATTTGTTTTATATTAACTAAATAGAACCTAAACAAACATAGAATGCTTTACAAGATCGAAGACTTTTGGCTGAAATAATTGCATCAAATTATTTATTATACCATGGTTGAGATGTCAATTAGTAAATTTAAGCTCAGCTGTGTTGGCTGAAATAATTATATAAGAAATTATTTGTAACGACTTAGCCCAAAGTGCAACGTAATGGGCTAAGTCATTTCTTTAAAAAGGGTACCCCGCCCAAAGTGCAACGTAATGAGCTAAGTCATTTCTTTAAAAAAGGTACCCCGGAAGTTAAAGATCTATAGTTCATTCCCACTTATAAACATGATCTTCTCCTAGTAGGTATTAGATGTGGGACTAAGTTGAGGGATCTCACAATCCACCCACCTTAGGGAATTTCGTCCCCGAAATGCCTATTCTTGGCCCGTTGCTAGCCTCAGCCCACGACCTTTCTAGCCCGTGACCGACAGCCTAGTCAACGTTTCTAATCCAGCCCACCATCTAACACGGAACCAGGTCGGCTCTGATACCATTGTATTAGATGTGGGACTAAGTTGAGGGATCTCACAATCCACCCACCTTAGGGAATTTCGTCCCCGAAATGCCTATTCTTGGCCCGTTGCTAGGTCGTGGGCCTAGCCCGTGACCGGCAGCCTAGCCAACGTTTCTAATCCAGCCCACCATCTAACACGGAACCAGGTCGGCTCTGATACCATTTAGGTCGTGGGCCTAGCCCGTGACCGGCAGCCTAGCCAACGTTTCTAATCCAGCCCACCATCTAACACGGAACCAGGTCGGCTCTGATACTATTTGTAACGACCCAGCCCAAAGTGCAACGTAATGGGCTAAGTCATTTCTTTAAAATGGGTACCCTGAAAGTTAAAGATTAGTCCATTCCCACTTATAAACAGGATCTTCTCTTAGTAGGTATTAGATCAGGATCTTCTCCTAGTAGGTAGATCTTCTCCTAGTAGGTATACCTAGATGTGAGACTAAGTTGAGGGATCTCACATTAGCAAATTTCGTCCCCGAAATGCCTCCGGCAGCCTAGCCAACGTTTCTAATCCAGCCCACCATCTAACACGGAACCAGGTCGGCTCTGATACTATTTGTAACGACCCAGCCCAAAGTGCAACGTAATGGGCTAAGTCATTTCTTTAAAATGGGTAACCTGAAAGTTAAAGATTAGTCCATTCCCACTTATAAACAGGATCTTCTCTTAGTAGGTATTAGATCAGGATCTTCTCCTAGTAGGTAGATCTTCTCTAGTAGGTATACCTAGATGTGAGACTAAGTTGAGGGATCTCACATTAGGAAATTTCGTCCCCCTAGATGTGAGACTAAGTTGAGGGATCTCACATTAGGAAATTTCGTCCCCTAGATGTGAGACTTCGTCCCCTAGATGTGAGACTAAGTTGAGGGATCTCACATTAGGAAATTTCGTCCCCGAAATGCCTATTCTTGGCCCGTTGCTAGCCCCAACCCACGTCCTTTCTGGCCCGTGACCGGCAGCCTACGTTGCTAACCCCAACCCACGACCTTTTTTGGCCCGTGACCGGCAGCCTAGCCAACGTCCTTAGTCCATCCCACCATCTAACACGGAACCAGGTCGGCTTTGATACCATTTGTAACGACCCGGCCCAAAGTACAACATAATGGGCCAAGTCATTTCTTTAAAATGGGTACCCCGGAAGTTAAAGATCTATAGTCCATTCCCACTTATAAACATGATCTTCTCCCAGTAGGTATTAGATGTGGGACTAAGTTGAGGGATCTCACATTATTTAACATCAACCAACTACGATGGAATTGTTCATAGAATGGTCGTAACCAAAAGAAATAGAGATCCCAAATTGTATTAGATGAGTACTAATCATAGAAAAATATCTGTTTCCTCAAGCGGTCTATTTTGTTCCACCCTTGTTGTTGCTAATCCCTCATCAACATGAAGATTTTGACCGGCAAATTTGCCCTCACATATTTGCTTTCATGGTTATACATTATGACCCATTGATTATGCTTCAGAAAAGAAGTCGTCCTCAGAAAATAAGGAATGACATTTTAAGAGAATAAAGAATAAAATAAAAAAAGAAGAAATGGATTTTTTAGTTCTCTGTCTAGGATTATGTCCTGGATCATTAAATAGTAATCTGAAGATGAAGAGAGAAATAAGGAATATCACTCCTGTGTAAAGGAAAAGTTTGAGTGTAAGCATTACACAATCTCCAAATTATAGTGGCAGACAATAATCTTTACAACCAGGTAAATACAGAGATGCTATTCATTTTTTTTATTTGTATCCTACTCGCACCGAAGATTGGTATTTGCAGAAATAGATTTTAACAAACTTCGTCCTGGTTTTTGGACACTAACATAGATGAAATTTTCATTAGTCCATGGCAAGTATAATTACTTTAACTTGTAATATTTTACCAACCTGCAAATTAAGACTCACTTTTCATTATTTTTACCTTAATAATAAAGCAGTCACTTGAAAGATGTCTCCTTGATTGGCGGGGCAATTACCGGGGTTATGCTTGGTTGGCAGCAGTCGAGCTTCGTTGAAAATAGAAGGCATGCAACGCGCAAACCTGTCAAGTTACTGGTTGTTATGCTTCTTTTATTCAATGTTATGTTTTAGCAAGAATAAAAAATGCAGTTACCTTATATTCTTTGCTAACTGCAGTTTGAAGAGAGCAAGTTACTATGGATAAGAAAGTAAACGGTTACTCTAAAATGGTTTATATAATGAAAGCATTTGCAATCGTTATATTTTCCACGTACTTAATTAAAAAAAACATGGCGACTATGGCTACATATATTATGAGTAAGTTGCAATTTAGTATGTTTTGCATGTATTATGGAATTGGCCAATGGAAATGAGATATGTTTCTGAATTAAAGTGTTTGGTCACTCTTTTCTACGCAAAATTTGATGAACGGCTTTTACGTTAAAAAAATTGATGAATGGAGATGAGTAGTAGTTTAAGTTGTTTCGGAAAGAAAGTTATTATGCACCAATGTGTGAATTTTAAATAAGATTTGTGTAGTAGTATGTTTACGAATAAATATTGTGTGAAATACAAACTCATCAAAAGTGTGACTCTTTTTATGGAAGCATGTGTGCATCACACCCTCACAGCTAGCACTTACTGGTGGTTAACTCGGATATTTTTCGAAAGTTATTGAAGTTGGTAATGTTCTATTTGTTGTAGGGGAAGCTGCATTATTTCCATGAGTGTCTACCCTGCTTGAACTCACTGCCACAAGTTATGATCTTTCTTTTGGAAATAGTCCATTAACTGGGTCCTGAAAACTGATTATTGTTTGCTAGAACTTTTTGTAATTTTCTTCTTATTACAATTTATAGAGAGTAAAAGTGTTCCGTAGGACAACCTAACTAGAAGAAAAACAAGTGTCGGACTTGTGCGCAGGAGAAGCTGGAGACTTTGGAGCGGCCGCGGAAGATGGCATGTGGGCAACAGTGTGGAGAAGCTCAAGCATCCGGAGGAATTAATATAGTGAAGTTTCTATTCCCCTTATATTTTTATAATAATTATAAATATATATATTTTAATACTTTTTCTGTGATATTTTCCTAATCATTAACTTAACGACCCAACATACAGTGTACATTAGTGGGTCTAAGCCATTTCTTCAAAAGTTATTAATTAAGTTAATGATAATCTATTTTCATTTATAAATAGGATTTTACCATAATAAGTATTAAATGTAAAATTAAGTTAAAAGATCTCATAATCCACCCATCTTAAAAAATTATGTCTTCTAAATTCTTATACTTTGCCCGTTCCTAGCCTAAACCCTCTTCCTTTTTGACTCAGTAACCGGCGGTCTAAGTAACGTTTTTAGTCTAACCTACCATCTTATACATAATCAAGTTTTTCTAATATCATCTGTAACGATCGAGCTCATAGTACAAACTAATAGGTAATAGTCATTTTTTAAAAAATTATTAATCAGGTTGAATATTTATACTTTATTCCAAATAATAAATAAGATCTTATCCTAATAATTATTAAATATGGGAGTAAATGGAGGGATAATTAATCATTTTAGTTTATAGTATCCAATAATGCAAGGAGAATATTTTTACAAGCCCCCTTCAAATGAACCCTTTATAAGACCCACAATAATAAAAAGTAATCTTCGTATTTCATTAAAGAAAAGATAAGAGAGGTGAGAGAATTTAAAGAAATCACTACTTCCTAATAGAGGGCTCGCAGGAGGCTCATTTGAAGGAGGCACAGAAAATTTTTCCCAAAGGTGCAAGCCCTTCCTAATCAATGATTATTCCCTCCCTCTCACACTTCATATTATTTTTGGAATTGTTGACCGGTGATGGATTACTTGATAATAACGAACCAATTATATTAGAGGTCTTAAAGTTCTCTTATAATTACGAGAGTTTTCATCCATCATTTTTTAACGAAATAAAAAATCACTTTAATAAAAACTAAAGATTCACTATTAAAATATAATAAAAATAAAACCTCTGTAGCATCATTTTTATAATATCACGATCAAGTAGTAGAGTCGTGGATACGTTCCAAAATTATATAAGCTTTCCGTCAAGTCAACCCCATATAGCACCAAATATTTCGAACATGAAAAGATGTGAATTAAAAGCACCTTCACTTGACTTCGTTTCTTTCCTGGCATGCGAATGAAATTCCAATTTGTGACATTAATAAGACGTGTGGAAACAGTATATGGCATCTTCAATATCTCTTTGTTAATTGTCCTTTTTCGTAATGTGAGGCGCAGACCATGCATGTAGGCCAAATTGAGTAGAACTTGACAAGATTCATCGTTTTCTTGAGATGGAGTCGGTTCGCTTGGCTTGTAGTATTATCCAATAATGCAAGCCCTTACTGTTCTACGATTGTTCCTCCCTTTCATACTTCGTATTATTTGGCCAGTTCACAGTGGTATCCGTCAGTCCATTGGAACCGGTGATGGACCACTTTGATAATAATGAACCGTTTCTGCTAGAGTTCGTAGATTTCTCATCTAATTATAAGAATTTTTGCCTATTATTTTTTTAAGGAAATAGAAAATATCAATAATAAAAAAGAAGATTCAATTAATTAAAACATAACATAAAATAAACCCGTATAGTGACATGCATATAATATCACGATCACGTAATAGCGTCCTAGATATATTCAGCTTAAAATTACATTTTTACTCAAATAATTCTTAAAATTGGCTCCAAAATTATGTAAGCTATATATATACTATTTAAATTATTAAATCATTGATACTCATCATAAAAAGGAAAAGTTTAATGAGACCCATTATAGAGCAAAAAGAAACAAAATAAAAAAATTACAATATAAGAAAGAACTAACTAAAAATTTATAACTTAAGGCAGAGTTCATTCCCTTCTTAATCATAATTAGTACTTCTTGAATTTAAAAGAATAATTGAGACAGAGAATTATATTATAACATAACATGCCATAAGGGATCCATTAATCGTCTTGATCATGTATTGGCATAACTCATGTACGAGATTGGTCAGGGCGGCGGCCGGGTGCGCGGGGGATGGGAGGGGCTGGTGGGGAAGGGAGTGGCGGGGCGGGGCGGGGCGAATTGGGAGTGATTGGCGGTGTGGGGGCCGGGAGGGGGGGGGGGAGGGTGGCGGACGAGTGGGGCAAGCTAGGATGTGGGCGGCGGGGTGGGGTGGGCCAAGGGAAGGGGGAGGGGACGGGGCAGGGAGGCAAGGCACCACGGATTGGGCCAGGCAGCAACGGTGATCAACGGAGGCGGATGGGCACGTGTCAGGGAGAGAGAATTGGGGGAGAGGGGGGGCTGAGAGAAACAGCAGGTGGCATTTTTATAATTAAAAGTTGACTGAACTCCAACTTGAGTCAAAATAATAACTAACTCTAAATAATTTAAAAAAATCCAAAAAAATATGAAAAAATATTATAAAATAAAATATGCATTGTAACATAAAAATGATATTAAAATGAGTTGACTGAAGAGAGAAACAGCAGGTGGCATTTTTATAATTAAAAGTTGACTGAACTCCAACTTGAGTCAAAATAATAACTAACTTTAAATAATTTAAAAAAATCCAAAAAAATATGAAAAAATATTATAAAATATAATATGCATTGTAACATAAAAATGATATTAAAATGACATGTTCTATAACTAATGGGGGGGGCTGAAGAGAGAAACAGCAGAGTTGGCATTTTTATAATTAAAAGTTGACTGAACTCCAACTTGAGTCAAAATAATAACTAACTCTAAATAATTTAAAAAATCCAAAAATATGAAAAAATATTATAAAATAAAATATGCATTGTAACATAAAAATGATATTAAAATGAGTTGACTAAGAGAGAAACAGCAGGTGGCATTTTTATAATTAAAAGTTGACTGAACTCCAACTTGAGTCAAAATAATAACTAACTTTAAATAATTTAAAAAAATCCAAAAAATATGAAAAAATATTATAAAATATAATATGCATTGTAACATAAAAATAATATTAAAATGACATGTTCTATAACTAATAACTCATTGATTTTTACTAAATTAAAATTTTTGTATAAGACTAATTTGGACCGATTCAACTGAAGTAATTCCTAACCGATTTGATCTAATTCAGTGGCTCCCTCGAAAACCGATTCAGACCCCGATTCCGATTTTTACAACTATGTATATAACTGAACTTTACCCAATTTTTTCAAATCAACTTTATTTTTTGAATATTTTTTTTATCAACTTATTTTTTTACCAATTTATTTTATATTAATTTGTTAGTGTTCGCAAAAAGGCGCATTAGGTCTTTCATTTTTTCCCACCCTCTAAACACCTTATAAGATCATTGAACTGGGAGTAAAATTAGTTCCTATACCACAAGTTACCTACAGTATATACAGTGTTCACCAATGATTGTTAGAAGACCTCACCAAAAAAAAAGAAATCAAGTAATCAAGCCACGGTCATCAAGTGAATTCTCTGCTCAATTGATATGATCATACCATGGTTACTCTCATTTTACAGTGACAGGCTGGAGACCCAAGAATAAGACAGAAAAGAGTTGAATGGACGTTAAGCTGCCTGGCTTATTTCTGGTCTCTAATTGATACATTGGAATCCCAATCAGTTCCATTAGGTGTCTTGATAATAATGTAGCAGCTACTCTCATTTTTCATATATTTTTTGTCTATGTCGCAGGATCCGTTTCTTAGTCGTAGATAAGAAATATCAGGAATGAAAGCCGATAATATCATTCAGTAAAGATGAAAACATCAAATGAAGGTACCAAAACAACAAAATTCGATATGCTCATATTATTGATACATGCAGTAAGGCACTTCAACGCACAAGGAGAACAACTCAAAGTGCCATTAGAAGTCTTTATCTTTTGAACCAGAAAAATGTTTTCATACATGAAGATCTCCTCAACTGAACCTCCGGCAAAATGCTTTCATACATAACATTTACGCCAGAAACATGGTATAAGGTAAATTCTCCATCTACTTTGAAAAAATGTAAAATCAGAGGGCGGGGCATATGCCCTCCAAACTGAAAATGCAAGATTAAAAAATTATAAGCATACACTTCTCAAACTGTTTGCAATTATCCGATTACGATCAAATAATGTTAAATGTGTTACAAGCTCCAATATTGGATCATGCACTTTGTACAATAACTTTATTCCACCAGTCTTTCAGGTTGGTTCCATATCTGGTATAGAAGATGATATTACCAGCTCTCAAAATTTAACTGGAATGGAATATATACTACCTTCACTCTGTTCTTTACCTCAGAATGTGAAATGATAATTAATATCTGTACTACTTATGGTCAGGACAAGCATGGAACTGATCTAGAGTTATAAAGTAGGGAACTAGTGAAAGCATGTTTTCAATAAAGTCAAAACTAAAATCAAACAATCTATTGGCCATATATCTGATTATATTTATGTCAAGAGGGGAACACCTCTCCCCCAGGTGCTAGGTGATATCTGTAGTGAGGGTAGAACGCTTATTCTTCTCAAAAGCAGCCAATGCAGCCTTTGTCAGAAGTGCAGAAGCAGCAATACAGCCCAAAATCATAGGATTTTTGTATCTAAACAAAAATAAGGAGTAGAGTGCTGAGTGAGAGAAGATTCATCATTCTCAAAATGCAATTTGAGATATGATAGAATAAGGTAGAGAAATCACCTTTCATCCAGGAATCCCTCCAAACTCTTTGCTTTGTGTTGCACCCAAGACAAAAAAACTGCAACGCTATATAATTTTAGATATATGTTATCAAAAAACAAAAAGCTACAAACGAAATATTCTCAAATATAAAGAGAGTATAACTTGGAAAAAATATTGGCTATAACTATACTTTGCTAATCTTCTAATAACTAGGATCTGGCACACTGTATGACAAGAAATGAATAAGGAACAAAGTTGCCCTCATCCTCCCCTTAATGCCAAAGGATGCTACTAGATAAGAACAAAGAAGCAGCAAAGTAAGAATATACCTTCCTGAAAGAATGTCACCTTGACCACCACAACGTCGGGGAGAACCATAAAGGCTAACAGTGTGAACTAAAAAACAGAAAAAAAAACTTGCACAATTATGTAATTACATAATTACATAGATAACCCTTTATAGGACATTAATTCATAACGAGTATAAACTTTTTATTAGATCAGCTAATAGTAAGCACTATCCATTAAAATGTAAGAAAATAGTAATCGTAGCAATTCAACAAAACCTGCTTCACCATCGCCGATAAGGTCAACTTTCCCTTTACGTAATACAGTTACACCACCAATGCTGATATTCAAAGGTACAATCAATTTCTTTTATGAAAAGAATTAGCCATTGAAGAAGCTAAAATGAGTGAAAATAAAATACCTCTTTGCAAGAGATAGAAGCTGTCCAGGTGAGTCTTCATCATTTACTTCAGAATCCTGCACGTTCTTACCAGGCGCTTGTACTTATTCACATTTGGAGTTAAGACAGCAAGAGGATACCCTCTAACTAAATCCAGGTCATTAGTTACAAGAAACAAGCCATCCTGAACATCAAATGCATACATATTTAAATGACTTTACAAAGACAGTATTCGCCATAATAGCAAGTGTTGGGTTGTCCCTCCTCTGTAAATACATGAACTTACAACCCTATTTTGGGCAAAAACCAAGATTTTCCAGATTTGGTTAGTTGAAAGGGATAAAAGCAACGTACGACGCTTTTCTTCTTTGGGTTTTTCTGGTTTTTGGGTTTTGGAGAAAAACTACTGCAAAGGGAGAAAGAAAATTGTGTGGATTGAAGAAAGGTGAATGCTTTGTTGAGATTGGCTTGCAATCGTCAATGGTAACTTCGCCAAGTTCTTAATCTGTAATATTCTTCCTTTATTGTCTTCTACGACTTTATACCAATTTTGTAGAAAGTACAGTAAATTGGTATTGGGGAGTTTGTTCTCCTGTGGATCTATTCTGTATCAAAATTATGATATAGTGAATTTGATCTGGCCGTTTGCCCCGTGGTTTTTTCCCCAAATTTGGGGTTTTCCACGTAAAATTATCTTGTCGTCTCTCTCTATTTGCTTGGTACTTTTCATCCTTATATGTTGAAATAAGGGGATTTGTATTTGGTTTGTTTGGTTAATCCCAACAAGTGGTATCAGAGCCAACAGGTTTGCAAGTTTTGGTTGTTGATATTTGATGCCCACCAGGTGTTCGACGAAATTTCTAAGAGCCTAGTTGGTGTGTCTGTGATTTATATTTCAATAAGATGGCTGATGAGGACAATAATAAGGACAACAAGGATCAAGGAGAAACGAACACTAATGTTGTACATGATGACATGGTGATTCTTTCTGATTGTGGGAATGATTGTTTGATGGCCGATTGTGATGCTAGTTGGTAGTTGACTCGGGAGCATCATTTCATGCAACTCCAAGCAGAAATTTCTTTACTACCTATGAATCTTCAGATTTGGGAATAGTGAAGATGAGAAATAGTGATACTTCTAAAATTGTGAGACTTGGAGATGTGCATATAGTAACAAACGCAGGTTACAAGATTGGTGCTTAAAAAATGTTGACACATTCCAATTTAAGGATGGAAGTTTGTTGATCAACCGGAGGTAGCTTGACTGTAACGACTGGCCATTTAACAATATTGCTGGGCCTTACGGCTAGGTGTTACCAAAATAAAACTACTAAATGCCGAGTAATAAGTTATAAAATAATGGTTCCCACAGTCTTAGACCATTTCCCATAGCCACATTTATAACTCAAAACAAAATAAAAAGAAGTCCCATTTATTACCCATTCTCCTAACCTGACTATCCTATCATACTTTTATTCTACCTTATTTGAGCTGAAATCAAACAATCTTGATTGGCCTACATACCCATGTCGGGATCAAGCTCGATGTAGTTCTATTAGCCGATGGGTCAGTCCATCGTGCCCCCTTATTGGCCGATGGGTTGCCACTATAAAATATTGGGCCGATGGGTCAGTCCATCGTGCCCCCTTATTATGTTGAGGTTGCCACTATAAAATATTGGGCCGATGGGTCAGTCCATCGTGCCCCCTATTATGTTGGGTTGCCACTATAAAATATTGGGCCGATGGGTCAGTCCATCGTGCCCCCTATTATGTTGGGTTGCCACTATAAAATATTGGGCCGATGGGTCAGTCCATCGTGCCCCCTATTATGTTGGGTTGCCACTATAAAATATTGGGCCGATGGGTCAGTCCATCGTGCCCCTATTATGTTGGGTTGCCACTATAAAATATTGGGCCGATGGGTCCAGTCCATCGTGCCCCCTATGTTGGCCGATGGGTCCATTCCATCGTACCACTGTATTAGGTTGAGCCGATGGGTCCATTCCACCGTACCCCTATTGGCCGATGGGTCCATTCCACCGTACCACTGTATTAGGTTGAGCCGATGGGTCCATTCCATCGTACCCCCTATGGCCGATGGGTCCATTCCACCGTACCACTTATTAGGTTGAGCCGATGGGTCCATTCCACCGTACCCCCTATTGGCCGATGGGTCCATTCCACCGTACCACTGTATTAGGTTGAGCCGATGGGTCCATTCCATCGTACCCCTATAGGCCGATGGGTCCATTCCACCGTACCACTGTATTAGGTTGAGCCGATGGGTCCATTCCATCGTACCCCCCTATTGGCCGATATTTATTTATGGACTGTCCGTTCCATTCTGACATGTCCATTATTAGATTTTGAACAGTGCGGCTAAAAAATAGGGTTTCTTGAAACTAGTCAAACGTGAATTTCATATCTGCCATCTAATTTGCAATCATACAATATCTCAACACCCAAAGACCTATTGCAATTTATACCAAAAGTTCCAGCAACTTAGCAAGGTATTTCTAATGAATTTATGCGTTGCAACCATGCATGTAAGAGTTCTAATGGAAAAGAAACTAAGAAGAAGTATGAAATACTTACACCACAATGGAAAGGCACTGGAGAGGAGGCAAGAAGGAGTGGACTGCCTTTTCTCCCTAACCCCTCCTCCTATATATATATGCTTCAACGAGTTCCTCAATTAAATTCTCACATCTATTCATGTATAGGTATTCCCTAGGTTCAACGAGTCCCTTTATTAAATTCTCTTACCCCATCATCCGTTCATGAATCAGTATTCTCTAGGTTGGGTTCGTCTTCCCTAATGCCAGAGTTTGGCCTTACGTCTTCTCTAAGGTTAGGGTTTGGCTTTACGTTGAACCGTGACCGGTCTACTTGATAACCAACCATATCCATTCATCGAAAATAATATTTCATAATACTTAGGTTCAAGTCTTGAAATAAAAATTTTCACATATTTTCACGGTTCTTACAATCTCCCCAACTTAGAAATATTTCGTCCCCGAAATATTATAACATCAACAGGATGATCATGATTAACTATATCTTCGGAACCTCAGGTTGCTCTTGTTGTTGCTTCGGAGGCTGACGACAGTCCTTATGTATGTGTCCCGTCCTTCCACAATTGTAGCACCGACGGGGCTCACTGCATAACCCTGAATGCATCTTGTTGCAATTTTTACATAGTCGACACGAAATCTCCTGAAACTTCCTTTTGCGGTTCCCATCGACATTCCGTTATGTTCAAAAAAAATTTTTTTCTTCAATGATTACTTAGGTTTGTTAGTGAGTCCACTAATTCACTAATGACATACCCCATTGGAGAAAGATAAATATTGGACTCTTCAACAAGGTACTTGAGTCATAAGATGTGAGCTTTTGGGAAACCTTGCTCTGATACCACCTGTAATGACCTGGCCAACAAGGCCCACAATATTGTTAAAAATGGCACGGGTCGTTACAGTCTTAGACCATTTCCCATAGCCACATTTATAACTCAAAACAAAATAAAAAGAAGTCCCATTTATTACCCATTCTCCTAACCTGACTATCCTATCATACTTTTATTCTACCTTATTTGAGCTGAAATCAAACAATCTTGATTGACCTACATACCCATGTCGGGATCAAGCTCGATGTAGTTATATTGGCTGATGGGTTAGTCCACCGTGCCACTATAAAATATTGGGCCAATGGGTCAGTCCATCGTGCCCCTCTATTGGCCGATGGGCCCATTCCACCGTACCACTATTATGTTGGCCGATGGGTCCATTCCACCGTACCCCTATTATGTTGGGCCGATGGGTCCATTCCACCGTACCCCCTATTAGCCGATGGGTCCATTCCACCGTACCACTTATTATGTTGAGCCGATGGGTCCATTCCACCGTACCCTATTGGCCGATGGGTCCATTCCACTGTACCACTGTATTAGGTTGAGCCGATGGGTCCATTCCATCGTACCTCCTCTATTGGCCGATATTTATTTATGGACTGTCCATTCCATTCTGACATGTCCATTATTAGATTTTGAACAGTGCGGCTAAAAAAATAGGGTTTCTTGAAACTAGTCAAACGTGAATTTCATATCTGCCATCTAATTTGCAACCATACAATATCTCAACACCCAAAGACCTATTGCAATTTATACCAAAAAGTTCCAGCAACTTAGCAAGGTATTTCTAATGAATTTATGCGTTGCAACCATGCATGTAAGAGTTCTAATGGAAAAGAAACTAAGAAGAAGTATGAAATACTTACACCACAATGGAAAGGCACTGGAGAGGAGGCAAGA
>JAURVB010013831.1:0-35732 GCA_033002965.1 Piper betle | reverse complement strand
GTTCGGTTCACGAGCGTGAACCGGATTTGGGGTGTTACAGTACAATTCTTTGTTTAGAAATGTATCCTAAACGCTTATGCCATAGTAAAATAGAATTCTCATTGGTTAATTTTCTTTTGTACCACATAGTTCCACATGCAAGGTTTCAATAAAAGATGCAATAGTATCAAGTAAATATAGATTATCATAAAAAGACAAGGATCCTGTACCCACAATATTTGAATTTAGAATAAGATTAAACTTATTATTTCTAAATGAACAAGAGTAACCAGATTTGTCCAATATAGAAATAGAAACCAAATTTCGTCTAAAAGACGGTACTACATATGTCTCTTTCAAATCCAAATAAAATCATGTCTCTCATAATAATCTAAAAATCCTTATTGTTTCAACTATAACTGATTTGCCATCACCCATATAGATGAATCTTTCAGCATTATTTGGCTTTCTGTAACTCAGACAACCCTGCATTGACACACTTATGTGAGTAGTAGCACCTGAATCTAGCCACCAAGTGTGTATTGGTACTGAAACTAGATTAACCTCAAAACAAACAAAATTAAGAAATGAACCTTTTTTACACGCCAGGCGTGATACTTAGTGCATTCCTTCTTCATATGTTCTGGTTTACCACAAAAAAAATAACAAGAAACTTGATTTTCTTTCTTTTGCTGTTGTGTGTGAGACCCATTATCAGCATCCTTAGCCCTCTTTCTTTTCTTATTTTTATCCTTATAGGTACTAGCCAAGTGAGCACTCTCAACTTGTTCTTGCTTCAATCTTTCTTCTTCTTGCACACAATAAGAAATGAGCTCATTAAGAGTCCATTTATCCCTTTGACAGTTGTAACTGACCTTGAATTGACCGAATTGTGTAGGAAGAGAAATTAAAACTAAATGCATGAGCAAATCTTCAGATAGCTCTAACTTTAGTGCTTTTAGTTTTGAAGTAATGTTAGACATCTCTAAGATGTACTCCCTTATGCTCGCTTTGCCTTTATACTTCATTGAAATCAAGTTCGTCAAAAGCGTAATTGTTTCAGCTTTATCATTTTTGACAAAATGCTTTTCAATTTCTTTAAGAAACTCACTGGCTGTAGTAACCTTTTCAGACACATCGCCTCTGAAGGTCTCTGGAATTCTCCGTTTCATGATCATAAGACTCATGTGATTTGAACATTCCCATTTCTCAATGTCCCGTTTGTCCTCATTGGAACTTTTATCAGTAAGAGAAGCAGGTTGTTTAGTCCTTAATGCAAGGCCAAGATCCATGCAGCCGAGAATAATCATTATGCTTTCTTTCCAATCCTTAAAGTTATCTTTAAGCATTGGTACTGAGTTTATATTGGCAAAAATTATACAAGCAGACTGATTAACTGAAGAGAAAACAATATGCCCATAATAAGATTAATAATTTTTAATCCCATTAATAGATACCTAGCACAACATCAATATTTAGTCTTTGGACAGAAATATCAATTTGTAAATGGTACTCTTAGTGCAATAATCAAATATAGATAATAAATCCTGTCAAATAATAAACCTTCCTTTTGGCCGATTTATCATTCACATAGAAACCTGATAATTATCTCATATTTATTATTTTAATGTCATAATCAAACATGGATAACCCTTGAAACTTGATAATTATTTCATATGTATCTACACATTGAATTCCACAATTTTCTCATTAAATTCCATACTTTAATTTATGGCTCATAACCCTTAATTTTAATAGATCAATTTAATTTAGCCAACCTTATATAATAACATATGATACAATTCCTGATTCATGTATATATTTATGTCCAATTTCAGCAGTCGGGAGTTCCAAAAATTTGGGAAGCTTGTCTTCCCTTCTCTTACCGACTTCCCTCCGGAACTAATATTCGCTTGGTGGGCTTTTTGTGTAGCTAATAGCACGCACATTTGAATGAGTTTTTTATTTTATTTTACTTACAATAAAAAAGTTTTTACAACCATAATTTGTGCATTTGTTTGGAATTAAAAAAATGCAAATTATGTGAAATTATTTTAGTTATAATTTAAAAATAGTTAATTATGATATAAGTACCGGAGGTAATTTTCTTTTACAAAATTTTTTTCTGCTTTTGTATTGTACGAGAAAATAGCCACTTGCCATGTGTCAGTTATCTAATTTAATTTTACATAAATTTAAATTCATCTAACATTTAGTACACCCTAGATAGTTAAAAATTATATGCTTGTTGAGTTATAACAAATATTTTATTATAATCTTATCTATTGTATTTTATTTTAAAATTTTATATATTAATATTTATTAATTAATCGATATCATTAATTTAGTAATTTAGGAATTCTTCTTAAGATTAATTTAATCCATGTTTTTACAATTCATTACTATGTATAGATTTCATAGAATTTTCTTTTTTCTTTTGCAAACCAGACCACTTGTCAATATTATACGGAAGTCCAATGAATTTTTATTATTTATTTATGTATGTAATATATGAAATCAATATTACAAGCCAATACATAATTTTAATACATCCTTCTAAACAAGACTAGAATAATTAGATTGATATGACTAGTCGGCAGTTTTATAATTTATATTTTAACACTTACCAAAATTGGTTCTTCTTTTTATATGCATATACAAATTAACATAAATATAGATTAGCTCTAAAGAGTTTTGGTCACTTAATTAATATATGACTCTATTATAGAAAAGAAAAACAGTTTGAAAATTTTAAAAATTTTAGAAAAAAAAGTAGACAATTTATATAGAGCTTTTACTAGAAAAGAGGATTTATTTTTTGATATTACGAAAAGATGGAAAATTTAAGTATAATTTCCAAAGAGGGGAAAATCTATTTTAATGGCAAAATTAACCTCTTATTGAATGAAAAACTTTTTAAAATAATTAAGTCACAGACCTAGCCTAGTACGGTTAGACCCAGCTTCCCGTGGTTAGATATGGCTTGGGACGACAGTATCTAGCCACCCTAGTTGTTGCCGGCTAGAGTTTATTTTTATTTTAATTTATCTTTTAGAAAGGGGCCATTGATGCCATTAGCCTTGAGGCTTGGCCATACTCGAGCAAATAAGCTTCATGGTGGCTGCCCAACCGTTTCTACCTTGAAAATTTTTTTTTTTGGTTGGACGCTAGCTATGCCTAGGTTAAAGGTGGTCAAACACGCCTAAGGTCGGCCATGTTTGGGCACCCAAGCCAAGTAGGGCAGCTTATGGCGGCTGGCCATCCCTAGCCTAAGGTGGCCAAATCCATTCGCCCTCTAGTGGGTGGCTCTGCGTGTCCCTACCTATTTTTTTAAAAAAATTTTCTAATAATTTTGGTTGAATTTATTTTGATTTTCAGTGAGGGTATTTTTGATAATTTATATATTCCCCTTCTTTACTAGTAAATAGATTTGATTTTTTTACCATTCAATAATAAAAAACATATTTTCCATTTTCCCGTAAAAACTTTTTATATGTTAGAGCCGTTGAAGAACACTTAAAAAGGCAGTAACTATGTACAGAATTGAAGTTGTAGCGCATGACCAATCGGGAATTGGTGACATCCCAGGCCGACAGCCTTCGCGCCACGAACAGTTCAAACGCGAGCCGTAGATTGCAGGGGCCCACCGAATAGGTAGGCCAAGAATCAGCATGCGGACCCACAACAGTTGGGGAGATAACAAATGAAGGGACAAAACAGAGGATGAGGCTGCCCCGCACAATTGAAAAACCTCCACCATTCAACTCCTCCATAACTTTGTTGCAACCATTTGAGGAAGTAGTAGCAGCAGAACAAGGAGGAGGAGGTGGAAGACATGGCACTGAGAATGTGGGCTTCCTCGACAGCCAATGCTCTCAAGCTCTCTGCATCTCTTCGGCCACCTGTTACCAGTATTCCACCCTCTACCCTCTCCAGATGCTTCTCCACAGGTCAGGTTTTGTGAAGTTGATATTGGGTTTTTGTGTTTGGATTCATATCTGGATAATCTGGATTGGAGTTGCTGAGAGGATGTCATTTTGTGTTGTTTTGTGCAGTTCTAGATGGTCTCAAGTATGCTACTTCCCATGAATGGGTGAAGCATGAAGGGTCTGTGGCTACAGTTGGCATCACTGACCATGCCCAGGTTTGTTCCTCTCCTTTCTTCTCTCTACCCATTTTTCTCATTGGAAGAAAGGTGTATTACTTTAGTCTCAAATGGTTATTTTCATTTTTATTGTTTTGTGACCTATGTTCTCGATTAATGAAATAAAAGAATTAGTAAGTTAGTGGGGAATTTCAAATGGTTATTTGCATCTAGACATGTTAAGGGCAATACGGTATGATTCAATCTGATATTTACTTTTGTGTATTAATTAAAAGGATCATCTAGGGAGGTGGTCTTCGTTGAGCTGCCGGAATCAGACACCGCCGTCACTAAAGGAAAGTCCTTTGGGGCTGTGGAGAGTGTGAAAGCCACCAGTGATGTGAACTCACCCATATCTGGTGAGGTTATTGAGGTCAACACCAAGCTCTCCGGCTCACCTGGCTTGGTAATACCATCTCACCTATTACAACTTCGCACATAAATTTCAACTAGTTTGATTAAACATTTTTTAGCTAAGCTCTTCAATTTGGATGATCTGCGTATAGATTAACTCAAGTCCATATGAAGATGGATGGATGATAAAGGTGAAACCCAGTAGCCCTGCAGAGTTGGATAGCTTAATGGGATCAAAAGAGTACACCAAATTCTGTGAAGAAGATGCTGCTCATTAGTAACAAATGCTTCTGAAACTGTAATGAGCAGCTTTTCATGTCTTTAGTAAATTGCCTCATGAATAGTCACAAGGATATGATCAGAGCTCGTTGAAATATTGTTTGATAGATACAATTTCCTTCCTTCAAATCATTTTTCATACTATATTCTTTCTGAGCTAGTTCTCATAACTAGCAGTAAATAGCTGTAGAGTTCATTACGAGGGAAGCAAATGACAAATAACAAAAAAAAAATTGATTTAGTTCAGAGCATTCCCCTTCCCACAACGTGAATATGAAGGAACAAAAGGGATAAGAAGTTTAATTTATATTCATTTTCCGTCAACAAACACCATACATGGAACAATTTCAGCACATTGCCAGCATTCAAAAGCATTTGTACCCAAACTACTATATCTAATAAAAGCAGAGAACTGGATTTTATTCATATAGATCAACAACCCAGCACTCATTACATTATCCTTCATTCCATGTCTTTATGACTCTGGCCAGGCAGTTGTCAATTGGGCGGTGATGGGGTAAGTACATAACTGGGCAGCCTGGATTGCTCCTCTTAAGCCTGTGGATAAGACAGTCAAGTTCCGAATATTATGAGTTGGCTGCAGAACAATCAAACTCCAACAAGAAAAGTTATGGAATAGAACTTACTGATAACCAAGGAGAAAGTAGTGGAGAAAGATGGCTATTTCAAGCTTGGCAAGATCATTTCCCGGGCATGTCCTAACTCCTCCTCCAAATGGAATGAAGGTACCTGATTTTGGCGTGTAGTTCTGAAAAATCATGGAAAATCAATGCTTACCCAATGTAAGAAACAAAATGATCAGTCAATTAAACCAGTGCTAACATATACATATTGCCTAAATTTTATCATAATAATACTTACATCCCATCTAGCTGGATCAAACCTCTTCGGATCATGGTAAAGTTGAGGATCCATGTGAATGTTCCTCAACCAGACTTGCACTTTCCAATCTTTCGGAATAATAAAGCCTGACAAGAGAGAACAATATTATAATGATAAGCAGCTAGTCAGGAGAAAAACTTCAAATATGAAATTGAAGAATAGGAGTGTATCACAGTATTCACCATTCACATATACGTCTTTCATTGCTCGTCTGAAGACCACTGAGGAAATATTGCTAACTCGTAAGGCTTCATCAATTACCTTTAACATTAATAAAAAGTTGTTTAGACAAGAATTTTCCATTAAAAAATAAACGTTAAAAATTGATTGTGGATGGACAGAGTGATTAATACAATTGAGAGATACTGCATCTGCCTATATTCTTTGTATGATAGCCCATGTTGTGTAGATGGCCTTCTATTGACAATTTCCTCCTGTTCTGTCTGCAAAACAGTTATGATATATTTACAAGTGTTGAAACAATGAAGCCATAAAATATTTACGAGTTAGAAGACAGTGATGCCATTGATTCTATACCAACCTTAGCTTTCTCAAAAACATGGGGATTTTCTTCGAGGAAGGTAATTGCCCACATGGTGACATGCCCTGAGGATTCATGACCAGCATTCAGATACATGATCAATGTATCAATGATCTGCTCATCTGTCAGCTTTCTACCAACATCATCTTCAACCTCAATAAGAGCATCCATCATGTCCTTCTTCCCCTTTGGAGTTTCTCTTGACCTATTCTCTCTCCTTGTATTTAGAACACCCTGAAGAATTGCTACCAACTTCTTTCTAGCCTTACAATAAGAAATGAGGCTATCTCAACGACTAAAAGAACTCCAAACAAAATTACCAATCAAAACTAATCCATCTATACAGAAGAACTTCCAACAAAATTTCAACTACATTGCATAGAATTGTACTCTTACCTTGAGAGCTCTATGGTATGCAAATCCAGGGATGTTGATGGCCATAGCCCTTACTCCATAGTTCAAAGCTGTGTACTCCCTTTCCAAGGCTTCCATAATTGGGTCACCCTCAGAACTGAGGAAGATGTAGGTAATGATTCTGAAAGTAAGCTTCCTCACTTGAGTGAGGAACTCAATCTCCCCATGGTAGACCACTTATCCAAGGTCTGTATGACAACATTTTCAATGAACTTGAGATAGACAGAGAGGGCTTCATGGCCGTTGACAGGGGCAGCAGTGATTTTTCTAAGCCATTTGTGCTCCTCATAAGGAATTGCGATGAAGGACTTCCAACCTATGAGCTCGCAAGCAGAGTTCGGCCAACCGGGCATGAAATTCATCTCGTCCATTAACACCTGCTTGCATGTTTCTGCGGTCGTCACCAAAATTGTGGGACTCCCAAACATGAAAGCTTTGTAAATTCCAGTACGTGAAAATCTGCAATCAAGAAACAGAACATCAATAAAGAATAATCACTCACAATCACCAAGACGTTGGCTTTAAACTTAGAACCATAAGAACCGTAACACATATAACCCTCAATCATGTCAAAGAAAACGGACTACACCAACTATACCAAGTTAACTAGAAACAAAGAAGCTCTTGTAGACTAGATAATACGTGCTCACCTCTTTACGAAGCCGGCAACAAACGCATCTGGTTTCCCAGACTTGAAAGCACGCAAGAAGGACAACATATTCCCAATCAGAGGCAAACCCATGTCACCTGGAGGCAACTTGGACCGCCTCTCTCCCAACCCAGATTCATATATCCACTCATTAACCCACCGCAGGACCATGCAGAGGCAAGCCAAGCCGCCCACTACAATGGACACAAACAAAGCAAAACCAGAAAAGTCCATTCACATGCAGGTTTTGAGCTCAATCTCTTATCTCTTATGCTAGTACTTATATACCTCTCTAGACTACAAGGAAGGGTTTTAGGTGGTATGGTATATATAGATCATCATACAATGGTAAGGTGAGGAGGAACAACACTCAAGATCATGATGTTGGGGTTGCCACCTTGCAAATTTCAGTTACTTCTATTCATCTCCCAATAAACAAAGTCTTACCGTCTGTCTGTAAGCATTTGGCTGAAATTAAGAGTCAGAATTGAAGAGAAGAATCTCACAAATAAAGAGGCTGCGTAGCATGTGTCAAAGGAAGAGATGAGACAATTATGAAGCATCCTCTAGAAATATGATTATGCATCCATATATGTCTAAGATGGGGAAAACACCTTTCCACATTAATGTTAAAGAAAAATTAAAGACGGATTGAGTCATGGATTATCTTTAACAATGCAATAACATTATTCTCTCTAGATTTACTTCTCTCAATGTTTAGCAAGGGTGTTGTTGAAATTATAACTTGTTTTAATATATATAACTTATATGAAGCTTGGTTTAGCTTTGTTTGATATTCTCCATTACTAGTCCTCTCCTTCAAACAAGCATAACAACGAAGTACTGCCAAAACCTGCTGTGCCTTGGGAAAATTTGCAGTTGAGAATATGATGCAGCAGTTTTGAGGGTTTTAATTAGAGTAGTATTTCCCCTGCGTGAGGCTCAATTCACTTCACTGTCATGCGTGAAGCTCAATTCAATTCACTTGTAAGGAAGACAGATTTTACTGTAACTGTCAATGGATCAGAACAAGTGTTTTCTGTTCTAATTTGTTGACTTTTGTCCTTTGCAATTTAGTTTTGCAGCCGTTTCTGTTCTTTCCTTCCTCCAAAAATACAAAGTACAAACTACACATAAAGTCTGTCGTTTGTTGAAGAAGCCGTGCATCTTTGGAAGAAAAATCTGAATGCTAGAAGTCGATTTTAAAAATTATTTAAGGTCTTTTGGTTGACATAAAAATAATATAAATGAAAATTTTTTTGTATAAAATAAAAATACAATGAGATGAATTAACATGAAAATTTTAATAATTTTCCTTATATATTTAGATAAGAATAAAATAAAGTGAAAATAAGATATTCCTTCCCACTCTCAAAATTTTCCTCAATTCTTTTTTTTTATAAGAAAAATTTTTAAAATAAAATTTGTACATAAATTTATTTTGATTGAAATTGATTTTTTTATTAAATTTTAAGACATCTAAACAGAAGAAAATTTCTTACCTCTAAATTATATATATTTTTAATACAATTTTAAGACAACCAAACAAACCTTCAGTATCAGCTTAATATTAATGATAGTCAGATTAGATAGTTTTAATTTTTGGTTTAGACAAAATTATCCAACCGATCTTATGAAGGTCTTGTCTTTTAGATCACAGAGGAAAAATTTCAATAGTAATAGTTTTAATAATTTTAATGACATTACATTTGAAATTGATTTATATTTTAATAGCTAAAAATTGTTTATTAAATAATAATTATTAATTTTGTCTAATTTTATAGCGGGATGAGATTTTGGTAGATATAATTATTAATGACAAATCATGGAATATCCTAAAAAAGTATGAAATTTTTTTTAAAATCCCAAAAATCGAATGAAGAAGGGGTGTGAAGAAGATTTGCCTCTATTAAAGGTTGGAGTGTGTCATGCCCTCCAGCTCTAGGAACCCCTCGAGCGATCTCATCACTCTCTTCTTTCGGTGGAACGGTTCTCAATTGAATTAATCGAATTACATATAGTGGTTGGATTTCGTAACCAAAATCGATCTAAACCGAATGACAATAGGTCTAATTCGGTTTGATAGTTAACTAACTGAATTATATCATAAGTTGTATAAAAAGATTTTTTTAATCATTTAATAAAATTTATGTTATTATTTTAGTGAACATAATTATTTAACAAGTAATTCTAAACGTATAGATCATATTAAACAAATAAAATTCATTATAAATATATTATAATTTCATGATAATTAACATAAAAATATAGATTTTTGAATATTTTAAAAGTTTCAATATTTTGATTAATTTAATTGCTTTAGTTCCGAACCAAAATATAAATATACATTTAGGTTTGTCTACACCCCTACCAAAAACTGGGTCATGTTAACTTAGAACTGAATTGAATTGATAATTCGATTTTGGTTAGGCTTCGATTTTTGGTTTTCACGAATTATGCTCACCCCTACATTGGGGTGTCCATGGATAACACTAGGGTGGTCATTGCATCAATTGGGAAGCTCATGTTTGCACACTTCCCTTAGCATGTTAATGACTTTAATAATAATGGGTTGCCTTCCAATTATTATTTGTACGGGGAGGAATCCTAGTTTGTCATGGAGATTCTCATGCTTTTCATCAAAGCCCAACTTACGTAATAATCACATACTATCTTTGAGATAAATTTTAATTTTAAAAATAAATTGTTTATTAAATGAGAATATAGTATATAATACTATAATATCTTATTGATAAATTTCAATTTGAAAGATAAACTCTAAACAAAAAAAGATTATAGTAATTTGTTAATTTTGATTTTGATTTGTTCTGCTACTTAGTCGCTATGTAGATATATCGTGCCAAAAATAATTACCTTGATCTGGGGCTTGTGAAGGTGGCATGAGATTTCTACATCTGTATTTGTAAGCCTCTGCCAATAGCCTAGCAAGCCTTCTCATAATTCTTGTCAAGCGAATTATGGGTTTGTTACAATCTCAACTCCTCAGCTTGAACAAAAGCATCATAATTCTAGATGAAAAATCTCCTCAGCTTGAACAAAAGCATCGTAATTCTAGATTAAAAATCGAATGTTACATTTCATGAAACGATAATGTATGAAACTCCATGACGAGGATTGGATTGGAAAGTGGGGAAGATAGAAGAATAGGAGCTTGGAGAAAAAAATAAGGAGAGCTTCTAGACTTCACCCTCAAATAAATAAGGACATGTACTTCTCAAATCATCTGAATTCATGTTCAATTCTCATAAGAAAATTCTTGCGGCACGTTGCCTCCTGGTTTAAGCTTGTTTTTTTACTGTATATTGTATTGGGTTAATCCCATATTAGTTCTAGAGGAGGCCAATTATTTGTATAAAGGCTTTAGAAAAATTTTACTCTTTCGAGCCCACTTTTGGAGTAAGAAAGGCTTTAAAGACTCTTTGAGTCCTAATTGGCCAGTTCCAGGGCTTAGGTTAAGGGTGGTTATCAAAGGGTCCATTATGTGTGAGAGGGAGAAGATTTAAGTGACTTGATGTATGAGGGTCGCAAGTGACTTTTATATAGGTTTTGGTAACAATTCCCTCAAGAAATAATTAATATTGATATTATACAGTAAAAATCCAATTAATATTGTTATATAGTGAAATCCAATGAAAATGAAGAAAGTTCAAAAAACTAGTGTAAAATTTAAATTAATTAACATTAATGCACCTTTGCATATTAAAAAATTCAGCACATTGCTCGCATCGAAAAGCATTTGTAACCAAATTACATGACATAAACGTTCCAGACAGTTGAATTATTCATATAGACAAACAACCGAGTACTCGCAAAATATTCTTCAATCCATGGATATAGCACTTCAAGTTTTTATCGTCTATTGGGCGGTGATGGGGTAAGCACGTAACTGGGCAGCTTGGATCGCCTGTGGGTAAAACAGAAGTTCCAAATATTATCAGTTAACTGCAGAACAGTCAAACTCCAAGCAAGAATTGTTAGAAAATTGCAATTACCGGAATAGAACTTACTGATAACCAAGAAGAAAGTAGTGGAGAAAGATAACTATTTCAAGCTTGGCAAGATCATTTCCCGGGCATGCCCTAATTCCTGCTCCGATGGCAATGAAGGTACCTGATTTTGGTGTGTAGTTCTGAAAAAAATGGAAATCAATGCTTACCCAATGTAAGAAACAAAATTATCAGCCAATTAAACTACTACTAACATATACACATTGCTCAAATTTTAGCATAATTGCCCTATAAGTACTAAATAAATGGGAACAGAACAGGTAAATAATACTTGCATCCCATCTAGCTGGGTCAAACCTCTTTGGATCATGGTAAAGTTGAGGATCCATGTGAATGTTACTCAACCAGACTTGCACTTTCCAATCTTTCGGAATAATATATCCTGACAAGAGAGAACAATAATATACTTTTGTCCATAGAAAATGTTATGATTTAGCAATCACTTAAACTATGGATGTGAAGAATAATGGTGTAATATCATGGTAACTTACCATTTGTTGAGTTTATCCCACATTAGTCGTGAATGACATTGGTGAGTTGTATGTAGGCTAATAGAATAACTTTATTCTTTAAGATTAAGAGAGGCTTGTGACACTTATTGCAAGTCCTAAAAGGGGTCTAAAGGGCCCAACAGTGGTATCAAATTAAGAGAGGCCCGTAATACCTAGTGTAAGTTACAAAAAGGGGCCCAAGGACCCAACAGTGCTATCAGAGAAGGAGTTTTGCTAGCTATGTGCCTCTAAGGTGAAGAGGAGATTGCCTATGTGACGATTGCCTCTCATGTAACACCCCAAATCTGGTTCACACTCGTGAACCGAACCGGTATGTTACAGGCCCCGGTTAGGTCGGCTAACCCAAACTTAACTCATACGGATCCAATCTCGGCATCTTAAGATGAAGATACAACTCTCAATGCATGGATGAATGCACAAACCCTAACATGGTACTACATGAATGATATGCAAATATATATAACCATATATCAAACAATTTCATTCATACAAAATACAAAATCTAACATGTTGTAACTTATTTTGAAACTTGGGTCTCAACCCACTACGCTAACACCCCAAATCCGGTTCACACTCGTGAACCGAACCGGTATGTTACAGTCCCCGATTAGGTCGGCTAACCCGAACCTAACTCATATGGATCCAATCTTGGCATCTTAAGATGAAGATACAACTCTCAATGCATGGATGAATGCACAAACCCTAACATGGTACTACATGAATGATATGCAAATATATATATAACCATATATCAAACAATTTCATTCATACAAAATACAAAATCTAACATGTTGTAACTTATTTTGAAACTTGGGTCTCAACCCACTACGCTTCCATTGCGCAATCTATTCGTGTTCACATCATCTCATCATGTCTTAACAATTAATCACATCACATCATCATGTCTTAACAATTAATCAAGTCACATCATCATGTCTCAAGCATTTAATCACACCATATAATAATATCATAAACACAATATAAACACTCAATTGATTGACATGTGTGCAAGCGACAACAATGCTCCTCCGTCCAAACTGGCTCCTCCAACTCGTAATTGTTACCTATATATAGTATAAAAACACGTCAGTAACAAGTGTTACTGGTCCAAAAATAAAATAACTATAACAAGCTGGCTATGAGAGCAAACTCTCATATGAAAAAAACATCATATACTCCACGTGAACACACTGAAGGGCACTACTGAGGAGCTATTGGGCTGCAGACCCGATAGCATCCCGAACTTACTGATCTGCTGCTGTACTGATGCCACTCTAGGCATTTCTTACTTCAGTATTTCTGGTACTCAAATCCTAAGCCCTCTCCTTACCTCCATATTTCTCCTTGCCTTGAGCACGAAGGCCGAGTACTCTCTGGCAGTCGCCTTTAGTGCCCTTTGAACCACAAGTCCGGACATGCATTGTACTAAACAGTACCCGTAAACCTCCACGTTCTCCGGGTGTGAGGAACTCAAACGCAGAGTTGTCAGGATCCCTCGGGAATGGAACAGTCCGCTGGCACTAATCCAGAGCCCGCTTTGACTGTCAGGGCATCCTCTGCATGGTACGTGCAGTCGATTTCTCCATCTCTCGTCTCACTGAAAACGCGAAAACTATATATATATAGGGCTGGGTAGGGATTTATATAATAGGCCCGAAGGCAACTTGTGGTGGATCTTGGTTTCGAAATCATCCTCGAGGGATCTCATCCTCGAGGGGTTATTAATCTGGAAAACTGTTCTGTTAAATGGCCCGAGTTAAGTGAGATCAAATAAAATGCCACTTAACCCGCCCTGCAAATAATAAAATAAACATACAATAGAAAAGAGCGTAAAATAGAGACGAGTCCTAAACGGACCTGGTAGAAGCTCCAAGCGTGTCATCACGCCTAGGCGGCGAGCTCCTACTCCGTACCTACACATCAAAACTAAATACTAGCGCCCGCTAACTAGATGATGCACCAAACGCAATGTACATACACACACAATTCAATCATCAACATCTAGCAAAAGTTAAATAATCATAAATGTAAATAATTCTAAATCATCCTATTCATACCAATTTTACTATGTTTTTCTAAGTTACATCGTGATCACTTATCATGCTGAGACTCGATCTACCTCATTAGATCACTTACTATTCATTCACAATTACTCAAATCATACAATCATCCCTTCACTCATAATTAGGCATTACGCATAACAGTTAATCAAATTTAGCATACTATGCAAACATTCATCATGACAACTACTCAATTCTAGCATGCTATGCTAACAATCATCATCAATTTTAAATGATCAAATTAGAGGTAATTATACCTCATGTCATCGGCAATCGGCGATTCTGTCGCGTGTCTCGGAGCTTGAATTTGGCGCTCATCGGCATCCAAAATTCAATCAGGTTCGATTGGGTAAGCTCCGCTGAGGATCCAGCGAATTCCAGTAATTCTGGTTTTTCGGCGGAAAGCAATGGTTTTGGGTACCATTGGAATCGGCTCGGCGAGCCCGATGCATCTACAACATTGACGTGGCCAACGGAGGCGGTGGCTCGCCGAAAAATGCCTAAAACAGTGCTGCCAGCAATGGGTGACTCGATCCGGCCGACCTAAGTGGCGATGGCCTCCGCTCTGGTCGGGAAAAGTTGCTGGGTGGTCGAGGGTGTCGAGGCTACAGCTGGATTGCGGCGGCGACGGTCATCGGCGGCGCGATCGGTGACGGAAGTGCGACGCTGGTGCGGGGCTAGTCGTGGTGGTCTAGTGTCGTGGAGGCCGGATGGTGGCCGGGCCTGGTCGGGGAGGCACGGCAACACCATGGCGGGGCTAGTCGGCAATGATTGGCGGCAGGCTAGCGTCGGCGGCGGCGATGGTGGCGCGCATGGGGAAGGTGTCGGGAAGGGTTTTGGGAAGAAGATGTCGGGAGGGGAGAAAAATAACTGGGTGGCAATTTCATAAATAAGACTTGATTCATCTATGGCTCGAGTCAAGTATAATAACTAAGTTGTATTAAATCCTTAAAAAAATTGAGAAAAATCCCATAAAATCAAAAAAACCACCAAAACATCATAATGACATGCTCTAGAACTATCAACCCACCCAAACTGCCCGTAACGCGTCCTAACATGGTAAACAACCTAAAACTAATTCTATGATCCACTATATATATATATATAAATAACTGGCATACTCTCATATATTATGATAACTCATTCTGTTCTATTATGTTCATGGCGTTATCATCATATACTTGGGTACGCAAGACCTCATAGCTCATACACGCGATTGACATCAGCTCAGTATACGTGTTCAGAATCTGACTCGACTCAAAAATAACACTCGAACCGACCAATTCTGAATATAAAACCCTGACTTGAATCGTGGGTTTTACATCTCACACTTGATGATTTAAGGTGACCTGATGATTTAAGGTTATGTGCCTCTAAGGAGATTGCCTATGTGAAGATTGCCTTTGGTTATGTGCCTCTAAGGTGAAGAGGAGATTGCCTATGTGACGATTCCCTCCTCTAAGGTGAAGAGGAGATTGCCTATGTGACAATTCCCTCCTCTAAGGTGAAGAGGAGATTGCTTCTCACACCCGATGATTTAAAGCGATTGCCTATGTGACGATTGCCTCTCACACCTGATGATTTAAGGTGAAGAGGAGATTGCCTATGTGATGAGGAGATTGCCTATGTGACGATTGCCTCTACACCTAATGATTTAAGGTGAAGAGGAGATTGCCTATGTGACGATTGCCTCTCACACCTGATGATTTACGGCGATTGCCTACCTCTCACACTTGATGATTTAAGGTGAATAGGAGAATGCCTATGTGACGATATGATAATAGTTACGATAATAGTGGTGAAGAGGAGATTGCCTATGTGATGATACAATAATAGTTTTGGGGTTGCCTTTTAAGGTGAAGAGGAGATTGCCTAGGTGAAGACTATGTGACGAAATGATAATAGTTACGATAATAGTTTTGGAGTCGCCTTTTAAGGTGAAGAGAAGATTGCCTAGGTGAAGAGGAGATTGCCTATGTGACGATAAGATAATAGTTTCGGGGTCGCCTTTTAAGGTGAAGAGGAGATTGCCTATGTGACGATACGATAATAGTTTTGGGGTGGCCTAATGTGTGAAGGGGAGTTGTTGGGTTTATCCTACATCGGTCGTAGATAACATTGGTGAGTTGTATATAGGCTAATGGGAAAACTTTATTCTTTAAATTAACTTTTAGATTAAGAGAGGCCCGTGACACCAATTACAAGTCCCTTTTAGGGCCCAAAGGGCCCAACACCACTCACATATACATCTTTTATGTGTGTGAAGACCACTGAGGAAATGTTACTAACCCGTAAGGCTTCATCAATCACCCTCAACTTTGATTCAAGAATCTGACATTAAAAATTAAATGTTATAAATTGATTGTGAAGGGAGATAGAAGTGATTAATACAATTGAGAGATAATGCATTTGCCTATACTCTTTGTATGAAGACCCTTGTAACACCCCAAATCCGGTTCACACTCGTGAACCAAACTGGCATGTTACAGGCCCCGGTTAGGTCGGCTAACCTGAACCTAACTCATGCGGATCCAATCTCGGCGTCTTAAGATGAAGATCCAACTTGCTATATGTATGTATGAATGCATAAAACCCTAACAGGATACTACATGGATGACATGCAACCAATTTTCACACCAACACAATTACAATCAAAATTAGTAAAAATTCTAAAACGAAAGGGACAAAATTTCCCCTAAAAATGCAATTAGGGGCCACCCTGTCAAAATCATATATTCAAACATATATACGCATAGCAACAATAGCATTCACACAGACTTCTAATCTACTATATTCATCATTCTTTGAACTTTGGGTCCTAACCCATCACACTTTTGCTGTGCTACTCTGATCATTTCATTTCATGTCATTGTCATGCCTCAAATATTTAATCATAGCATGTTTATAAAATAACATCATAAACAAAACATTAAACATTCAATCACCCAATGTGTGTGTGCAGAAGACCTTATTGCTCCTCCGTCCTGGCCGGCACATCCATCTCGTGCTTATCACCTACATATATATAGGAAAAACGTCAGTAACAAGCGTTACTGGTCCGAAAAGAAAATAACTATAACAAACTGGCTATGAGAGCAAACTCTCATATGAAAGAAAACAACATATACTCCACGTGAACACTCTGAAGGGCACTACTGAGGAGCCACTGGGCTGCAGACCCAGTAGCATCCCGAACTTACTGATCTACTGCTGGTACTGTGCCGCTCTCGGCACTTCTTTTCAGTACTTCTCGTGAAACTTTATCCTAAGCCCTCTCCTTACCTCCATATTTCTCCTGGCCTTGAGCACGAAGGCCGAGTACTCTCAGGCAGTCGCCTTTAGTACCCTTTGAACCACAAGTCCGGACATGCGCTGTACTAAACAGTACCCGTAAACCTCCACGTTCTCCGGGTGTGAGGAACTCAAACGCGGAGTTGTCAGGATCCCTCGGGAATGGAACAGTCCGCTGGCACTAATCCAGAGCCCGCTTTGACTGTCACGGCATCCTCTGCATGGTACGTGCAGTCGATTTCTCCATCTCTCGTCTCACAGAAACGCGAAAACTATATATATATATAGGCTTGGGTAGGGAGTTATATAATAGGCCCGAAGGCAACTTTTGGTGGATCTTGTTTTCGAAATCAACCTCGAGGGATCTCATCCTCGAGGGGTTATTAATCCGGAAAATGTTCGGTTAAATGGCCCGAGTTAAGTGGGATCCGATAAAACGCCACTTAACCCGTCCTGCAGACAATAAATCAAACATACAATAGAAAAGATCATAAAAATCAGAGAGAAGTCCTAACGGACCTGGTAGAAGCTCCAAGCGTGTCATCGCGCCTAGGCGGCGAGCTCCTACTCCGTACCTACACATCAAAACTAAATACTAACGCCCGCTAACTAAATGATGCATCAAACTCAATAAACATCAATCACAATCAATAATCATAAATATGAAAATAATTCTAACTCATCCTATTCCTACCAATTTTATTGTATTTTTCCTAAGTTACATTACTCGATTAGCATGCTCAACTCGATCTACCTCATTAGATCACTCCCTATTCATTCTCAATTAATTGCATCATGCAATCATCACTACACTCATACTCATACATTTATCATGACAATTATTCAATTCTAGCATGTTATACTAACAATCATAATCAATTTTAAATAACTCAATCGGAGGTAATTATACCTCACGTAGTCGGCAATCAACGAGGGCTAGGGTTCCATCGCATGTCTCGGAGCTCAAATTCGGTGCTCATCGGCGTCCAAAGTTCGAACGGGCTCGACTGGGTGAGCCCCCCGGAAGATCCGGTGAATTTTGGCGAATTCTAGAAATTCCGGTTTTTCGACGGTTTTCGGCGGTTTTCCAGCAGCTTCCGACGGTTTTCTGGCGACAGTCGCCAATGGCATTTACTGGCCGAAAAGTGGTCGTGTTGGGTACCCTTGGAACCGGCTCGGTGAGCCCGACTCATCTACGAGGTCGACGCGGCCAACGGAGGTGGTGGCTCGCCGGAAAATGCATAAAACCTAGCCGGCGGTGATGGTGGCTAGATCCGGCCGGCCACGGTGGCAACGGCCTCCGCTCCGGTCAGGAAGGGTCACTGGGTGGTCGTGGGTGCTGAGGTGACCACCTGATCGTGGTGGCAATGGTCGTCGACGGCGGAATATGCGACACGACCGAAATGTAGCCACGGCGCTAGGCGAGGCGAGTCCGGCGTCACGGCGGCCTGGCAGCTGCCAAGGCTGGTCGGGTCGGCACGGCAACGCCGTGGCGAAGCTAGGGGGCGACGATCGGCTGTCGGGCGGGCGTCCACGGCAGCGGTGGTGGCATGCGCAGTGGCGGCGTGCGGCAAGGGTTTGGGGAAGAAGAAAGGAAAGGTCGGGGTGTGTGTGGTGGCAAACTCGTAAATATTACTTGACTTGTCTCCAACTCGAGTCAAAATAATATTTAAGTAGTGAAAAAATTCCAAAAAAATTGGAAAAAATCCCACAAAATCAAACAACACCAAAAAAAATCATAATGATATGCTCTAGAACTATTAACGCATCCAAATGCCCGTAACGCATCCTAACGCGGTAAACGGCCTAAAACTAATTCTACGATCCATTATATATCATAATAAAAAAATGAACTGCATACTCTCATATATTCTGATAACTCATTCTTTTATGCTGTGTTCATGACAATATCATCATACACTTGGGTACACATGACCCTCATGGCTTATACACGAGACCGGCGTCGGCTCAGTACACGTGTTCTGAAACTGACTCGACTCGAAAATAACGGTCAAACCGACTGGTTCTGAATATAAAACCCTGACTCGAATTGTGGGTTTTACAACCCTTCTCTTGTAGATGGCCTTCTCCTGACAATTTCCTCCTATTTTGCATACAATACACTTATGATATATTTACAAGTGTTGAAACAATGATGCCATAATATTTACAAGTTAGAAGACAATGATGCCATTAATTCTATACCAACCTTAGCTTTCTCAAAAACATGGGGATTTTCTTCGAGGAAGGTAATTGCCCACATGGTGACATGCCCAGAGGATTCATGACCGGCATTCAGATACATGATCAATGCATCAATTACCTGCTCATCTGTCAACTTCCTACCAACATCATCTTCAACCTCTAAAAGAGCATCCATCATGTCCTTCTTTCCCTTTGGAGCTTCTCTTGACCTATTCCATCTTGGTGGAGATCCGCCGGATTTGGGGGGCCTCGGCGGCGGACGGAGTGGGTGGGTTGGGGGACGGGGCTTTGGTTATTAAGCCGTTTGGTTTTTTCACTTTCGTCTATTTTAGTCCTTTATGCACCCTACAGTTGTTTAATTATGAATACTCACTTAATTTAAAATTATTGTTAATATTTATAATTAAGAAAATAATGGAGTATAATTTTCCCAAATCAGGAACTTTAAAAATATTAATAAATGTTAATATATTTATAATTATACTACTCCAATTAAAATTTGTTACATAATAGTACATATTTAATTTAGAATTTTACATATCTTTATTTATTTATATATTGTTATTTATTATTAAAAAACTTAGTTTATAATTCTATCTGAGTTTTAAATATTTAAAAAGAAAATCTATTTGATTATTAAATATTTTCTATTAAAATTAAAATTATTTTTAATATTTGTGTCCAACTATATTTTTTGTTAAGATAGATATTCATCATCTCTATATAAAATAATAAATAACATCGTCGCAACATGATTCTCGAGGTTGGACCCTGCCGCTTTAGGGTATAAACCGTAAAGTGCACATTGCTTGTGCTGGGTGCAAGGGCACCCTCCTAACACCGTTGCACCCAAATTTGAAAAAATTTCCTTTTTTGCTCAATGACGCCCCAAATATCAAACTCTGAACATTTGGTAGTAAAATTTCTTGAAATTTCACCCAGCCCTTATAGTATGTCCCTATTTGATCTCCTAAAAATTTGCAACCATTTGATGGGTATACTGGTCGAAAGAAATTTCCCAAGCCATAGTGGTCTAACCAACTCTAGACAAGTCTATGCCAATGTCTTCCATTCCTAGATTTATTCAGATAAAATTATTAATAGTTTTTGTTTGAAAGTTTACCTAACTTTATTTTAGGGTGTTCTCTAACTCCTTCAATATGTACAAGCCTATTTAGAGTCTCCTAGCCCATGAACAAGGCTTAACAAGTTTGGTGCACAGCCTGAGAACACTTAACCTTACTTTAGATGTTGACCCCATAATCCGACACTTGATAATTTTTATGTCTGACCACCCTTAGAGTGTTAGTGTAACACCCCGTTTCGGCTCACTCATGAACCGACCCGGAAATGTCACCGGCGACTGAACCGTTCGCTAATCTACTGGGTTCGGTTAAGCCAACCCGGATCTGCCCTCGGCATCTTAAGATGGAGATGCAAACATGAAATGCATGAATGGGAACGATTGGGTTCTAACGCGGTCCTACATGCATGCTATGATGTACAAGCAAAACAAAGACAAAACAATAAATGAGAAACCAAAAGAAAATATATACTACTACGTAAAAATGGAAAGAATTTCCCCTAAAAGTGCAATAAGGGCCAACCTGTCCACAACAAAGGTATATAAATATTTTATCAAAATACGACAAAACATAACAATCTACCACGACATTTCATTATTATCTCATTTGTTTTCATCTACGCCGAGGCTGAACTCAAGGCTCCCTGCTCATTCACATCTATCCGTTCATTTCATAACAAGCAATTCATCAAGACAAAAACATTCTAATTATCATTCACACAGCATTAACACACCATCATTATACATTACACGCGGTAGGTACATGTATGCGCGGTTCCGTGCTGCTCCTCCGCAGTCCCGACAGCTTTTATCACTCGCATTCCTCACCTACATATATATAGAAAAACCGTTAGTAACGAGTGTTACTGGCCCGGAAAATAACTAATATCAATCTGGCACAGGAGAGCAAACTCTTCTGTTGAATGAAAACCATATACTTCCTCAAGAACTCTCATCAGGGCACATATGGGAGCCGTCGCCCTTGGGTCGACAGCGTCCCCCTTTCTTTCTCATTCTCATACCTCGGCCATTTCTCTATCGCTTCTCGCATCAAATCTCATTCCTTTTCGCCCTCTACACCTTCCATATTACTCTTAGCATTGAGCACGAAAGCCGAGCACTCTCAGGCAGTCGCCTTTAGTACCCTTTTAAACCATAAGTCTAGACATGCGTTGCATTGCAGTACCCATGAACCTCCACACTTCTCCGGGTTTGAGGAACTCAAAGGTGGAGTTGTCAGGATCCCTCGGGAATGAAACGGCCCGCACACCATTCCAGAGCCCACTATCGACTCACACGTGCCCGCTCGCGTAGCACGATAGTCGGATTTTCCTCATTCAATCTCTCACTGAAAACGCGAAAACTATACATATATATAGGGCTAGGTTGGGATTTATTCAATAGCCCCGAAGGCATCGTGAGCTGGATCTGAAGTTCGAAAATAAACTCGAGGGATCTCATCCTCGAGGGTTATTAATCTAGAAAATCGTTGGCTAAATAACCCGAGTTAAGTGGGATCCGATAAAACGCCACCTAACTCGTCCTGCACATGATAAATCAAATACACAATAGAGTAGCGAAAAAACAGAGAACGAGTCCTAAACAGACCTAGTAAAAGCTCCAAACGGGTCCACGCGCCTAGGCGGCGAGCTCCTACACCGTACCTACACAATCAAGCTAAAAACTAATGCCCACATGATGAATCACACATCCTATAGCATGCACACACAATCAACACAATCACTCATCAATCAACACACATCAACCTATATCAATTCTAGCAAGTTTACTTAGGCTAGTTTGCATTAGATCATGATCATTACCTAGTTACCCTAATTAGTTTCTTAGCCTCAATTTTTAACACCACTCAATCAAACAAATTTCATATTTTATTCTTAATCAAATCTACATTTATATATATTATTATAACACACAATTCACCAATCCTAAAATGTAATTCTAATAATCAATACTTTCAAATAATTAAGTTAAAATAAATTATACCTCGTGTTGTCGAAAATCGGCGACGGCTAGGGTTTCCGTTTCGTGGCTCGAAACTCGAATTCGGCACCTATTGGTGTCGGAAGTCCGATCAGATTGGACCGGGTACGTTCGGCGAATGATCCGGCGAATTTCCCACGAATCCAATTTTTCGGCGGTTTTCCGGTGGTGATTTGGGACGGGGCAATCAGCGGGTCTATCGGCACCAGCGCGACCAGCTTGGTCCAATGGTGGTGTCAAACAAGGTAGCCGGGGTGGCGATGGCTGTCGGCGGCGGCGTCGAAAATGGGTGGCGGCGGCGGCGTGTTCCGATCGGGGCTGCGGCCGGCCTCGACGGCGGTCGGGATGATTGGGGAAACGTCGGCGACGGCAAGGGGGTGGTCATCGGGGTCACAGTGGCGGCAGCACGGCCCAGACGGTGGTCAATCGACGAGGGAGGGCGTCGTGGCTTGTGGGGCGATTCCGGCATCGTGGCGGGGAGACGGTGGCCGGGGTAGGTCGTGGCGGCACGGCGACTGCACTGCGGGGTCGGGGCGGCGTTGACTCGGCGGCGGCAGCGGCGGCAACGAGCACAATGGACGGAGACGGCTAGGGTTTTGGAAGGGTAAGTGTCAGGAGGGAGAAAAATACCCTCAATGGCAGTTTCGTAATTAAGTATTGACTCGATTCCTACTCGAGTCAAAATAATAACTAGTTCGTAATAAATTCTAAAAAAAATCTAGAAAAAATATGGAAAAATCCCATAAAATAAAGCAAACACAACAACATCCAAATGGAATGCTCTATAACTAATAACCCACCAAAATATAATCCGACGCGTCCTAATGCGTTATTCGGCCTAAAACTATTCTACGATCAAACAAAAATAACAATCAATACTGCATACCTCCATATACTTGATAACCCATTTTTCATCATCTTTCAGGCGTTATCATCGTACACTTGAGCATACATGACCATCATCGCTCATAACTCATGGCTGGCCTCGACTCAGCACGCGGTTCATGAAACTGACTCGACTCGAACCAACGGTCAAACCGACTGGTTCGGTAACGTAAAACCCTGACTCGAGTCACGGGTTTTACACTTAGGGCACACCATTCCTATTTCAGCCCATTTGGAGGTCGTTTTGCCCATGCAAAAAAATGATAGGGTTAGGATTGTTCGATTAATTAGGGTTAAGTGGTGAGAGTGTTGATTCACTAATTATACCGGGAACCCCTAAAGCCTAATTAAGCTTATATAATGAGGTTTAATGAGTAACCATGTAAGTTTATTAAGTTAGTTAAATTTCTCAGTATATGTACTTTTAAAGAGACTTCACCTTATTTTGCATGTTATATCAGATGGAGAGTGATTATGGTTTCGTTCACACTTGCTATGATACGCAAACTGAGCTCACTAAGTTAGAACGAGGAGTTTGACTCATCGAGGTCTGTAGGACCCCTCTGTTTCACCTTCTTCTTAGATCCTTGAGAGTGAGATTTCATCGAGTTTTAAACGATAGGATAATAATAGTGGTATTTTATCTGACCCCACTAATATTAGGCCATTCAGCCAATTTTTTGTAATTTAATTATTTTAAACTTCAAGGATGTGATCCCTTAACAGTTTTCAAACTTGAGCTCTAGAAAAATATTATAAGATCCATACCCAAACCTATTATAAATGAATATGAGAGTTTTGATGTTTACTCGTGTATTGTTTGTGCTTAGCGTGCCAGAGTGTCTGTTTTACCTTGCATAGAGTGCCGACTCTTTGTCTGTTTTTGCTTTGCTTAGTGTGCCAGTTCTTTGTGTGACCTTGTCGTGCTTAGCATTCCGGCTCATTTTACTATATTCATAATCGAGCTTAGTGTACTAGTTTATCTCATTGGATTACCATACTAAGCATGCTAGTTTATCATACCACATCACCGTGCTTAGCGTGCCATTTCATTTATTTGTTCAAGAGTGCTTAGCGTGCCTCTCATCCCTCATCTATTGTTGTGTGAGTATTTTGGAGTTATAGCACTTTTGCCATCAGTACAAAATGGCCCATTTTGCTAGTTTGACGTATTAGTAATTTTATTTCAAATCAGTAATCTACTTGTTTGATTAGTGACGGATTATAGGAGGGGACCGTGCTTTTGCTGTTGTGTCACGTATTATGTGGGAACTATGCGTATTATATTCTGACATTGTACCTTTTGAGGGCATACCATGGATAGTATTTTGTGGCATGTATGAGATAGCTAGGATGTTAGGTTATTAGTTGTGTGTGCTTGTGTTTTCTTTATTATTATTATTATTATTATTATTATTATCATTATTGTGAAGGGTGATAACTTTGGGACAAATTCTAACAGTCGTCTACAAGGTGCGTAAGCATCAAAATCTTGAAACTAATGTTGGAGCAATTAAGGTACGCTAAATTTATTTGGTTGCAGTTGTGTGTGTTTGTGTTGAAGCAACTTGAATGGGATGAGTGTATGGGTCATACTATGTGAAGAATCTACATCAAGACCAAGTGTTCAGGTACTATGCCCTAGTCTTGAAGAATGCCCTATATTTATAGATAATTGTAGTGTGTGATCATGCTGTATGGAATAGGTAATAGGTAATCATGACCCCTCTGACTCTATCCTTAATTGCCTAGCATCTAAGTATAAGTTATGGAAGGTATGTACATTTTGCCCTCGCTGGAGCATTCGGTCTCTGTTGTAGCTAGGAGCACGCATTGCATATGTAATGTTCACCTTTTAAGTTGCAGGGGAGGTGCAGCCTTTCTTATGACTGCGCATAGTCAGAGACCCTTTAAGTCAAGTTTTACAAACTCTAGTGTGAATGATCAACATGTATTGTATAGTAACACTTAAGGTTTTCATCTTAAGTCTCCTTGAGGGTTGAGATATGCTTCTGCGTTGTTAGTTTGAACCAGTAGCCAATTAATAGCTTTCTAAATTATAACACTTTGGTTTTGTCCACGTTCGGGCCGAATTTGGGTATTACATAATATATTTAATAATTCAAATGATAGCACATTCAAAATTGATTTAGATTTAAATTGAATGATATTGATGTTGATGATGATGAGGACGATGATAATGATAGAATTAATAGTATCAGTAGTAGTAGTAGTAGTAATAATAATAATAATAATAATAATAATAATAATAATAATAGCAATAACAACAACAACAATAATAATAACAATGCCAACATCAATAGAAATTTTAATAAGTGTGAGTCTTGCATCTTATATGTATGAGGCAAAAACTAGTTTATTAGCAAGGATAGTATGTACGTTTTTAAATTGGGTTAACCAATTTAAAGGCATGATTTAGGCACATTAATTTGTAGTTAGGGCCGTTAGCTTATACTAGCACTTTACATATAAATCTTTAACTTGGTTTAACTATTTTAAGGAAATTAGTTGGGCCAATCATATATACTTGGGTTGGGTGGTGATAGATGGTAGCAGAGTCAACTTAGTTACATATTCAATAGTAAGCTAGATTCAATGTTATAAAATCAGAATCATGAATTAAATGGGATTTTCAAAAATTTTGAATTGAACCGGTTCAAACTAGTTCACAAGCACTTCATGGAATATTTTGAATCTTCAAATTTAGTAAGATTGCATTTAAGTTTGTATAAAAATTAGTTTATCAAGAATAATAAAATCAAAATATAAATAATATTAAAATATTCTTTTTGTAAAATTATATTTGACTGCAAAATAAAGTGTTCTTAAGCAAGTTTTTTAAAATTTAAAGCATTAAATATCACAGATCAGATAAAATCACAAGTAGTAAGAAAATCGTAAGTTAAATTCTCTTATATTTACACAGATTATATCTTTTTCTATTCGATAATTATTAAATATTAAAATATACAAATATCTGGTAAGAATGATGATGTTATCAATTACTTATGAATTAGTCGAACTTAGCTTAAATTCTAGAGATTCAATCTAGATAAGTATTTTGGACTCAGATTATAATGGAGATGAGTTGAATTGTCTGCCCTGGATCTAACCCATTCTCGCAACATTGGGCTGGATTAGAATTATTGAACGTGGTCTAGGCCCATCATGGGTTAAAGGACATAACTAAGTTAAATATTTAAATATTGTTGTGCATGGGCCGGGTTGCTATAATAAGTTAAATATTTAATAAAATTTATCAAATATTTTTTGTGATTTTCAAGTTTTAAAAACTTCAATATTTTCTTAATAAATAATATATAATAATATGAATATTAAATTAAGTATTTATGGGGGTTGATTACAATAATTATATATTTTCTTAATAAATTTTCTTAATAAATAATATATTTAACTGCGGCTTCACAATGGCTGAAACATGATAAAAGCACAAATAATCCCTTCTAGCAATGCATGGGGGTTGATTACAAAGCCAATTACCTAAAATATGAACTAAAAAGAGGCAATTAGGGAGTCTTGTTAAACACATTCATATAATTCTAAGACTATGAGGTAATCGGCAATGAAGTTAACCAAACTAATTGCGATTTGAATGCAGGTTTCTGAATGCTAGGATCTTGGGCGGTGGACCAGAACAAGACATAACATGAACCCACTACAAAACCCGAACAAGACAGATACACCCATCGGACCTCACCGCAATGGCTAGCCTGCTCATAGAAGTGATCCGGATGTCCACCAAGTACATTGAGAGGGAGATCAACTTGGCCAAGGACAACCTTTTTGTTGATGTCTCCCATCCATGGCTAGGGCCGTAAATGGTTGGCCGATTTATCGATTCTACCGACTTAAATAACACAAATATGACGAAAGAATTACTTACTTTCTTAAAAAAATTGTGAAAATTTTGGTTAATTTAACTGAGCCAATTAGAAATATAAACGATTATGACACAAGTTTTAACCTTAGTCGTTTAACCTATTTCATCGAATATAATTATGTCAATTTATATATTTTATAAATAAATTTAATTTTATCTCCTAACACCCAGCAACAACCTATAAATATAGACTTATTTTTTCATTGAAGCATGTTTTCCATAAAATTGTTGTAATGGATGGAGCGCACTATGTTGAAGACTCTTTTTGTTATAATTATAATATTAATTTATATTATTTTAAATATTAGAAAAATTATATATTTTGTGCTATTTACAACAATCATGATTTTTTATTTTATACCATATATACTTTTCTATCGGTAGATGCGCCATGTTAAATGGCGAAAAATTAACCAAATTATGATTGTTTAACCGATAACAAAACGGTTAAAATTTGTCTATGCATCAATTGGGAAGCTCATGCTTTTTCTCAATTATTTTAGCTTGTTAGTATATTCTACAAAAATAGGTGGCCTTCCAAATTAATTTGTTTGGGGGAGTAAATCTAGCTAGGAATATAGGGAACTGCTCTTCCAATTTGTTTAGATTGTAAATTTTTTTCTCCCCAATGTTTGTGAAGTTCGTATTTGATAATGAATGTATGTTTGGTAGTGCTGCATTCCATTCTAACCCAATATCCAATATGGTCTCAGGCCTGGCTTTGATACATACGAGAATCCAATTTAATTGTGTAAATTAATTGATTTAAATCATCTAACTAAATTTGTATGATCTCAATAGTAAACCACAAACAAGCTCGCATGACATTGAGATTTATTTGAAATGCTGAGAAAATGAAGTAAATGGTCTCAGTGTGGAATTGGCAACAGACTCTAAATTTGGAGCTGTAGATGTCGAACGACCTTCCATTGGCATGGGAAACTGAGTAGCAGAAAGAGATGACGAAGCTGCTTCTCTTGAGATACCAGAGGGTCTGTACGTCTGGAGATGAGGCATGGCTCGTTGTGCACTTTGTGTCATCCCTGCACCACAATTGTATTGAGTTGAAGAAAAAGTTCACTAACCAAAATGCTACATTTCACTTCATTCAATCACAAGCACAAAATAATTATATCATATTGGAAACAATTACCTTGTGCAGCTTGTGCAGATGACATGAAATTTCCACATTTGTATTTGTAAGCCTCGGCCAATAGCCTATTAAGACAAACCTTCTTATAATTAATGTCCAGCAAATTGTGGGTTTGTTGCAGCCTCAGCTCTGCGGCTTCAAGGAAAGCATCGTATTTCTTGTTGACCTCTTCGATTTCCCTTGCCTGCTCTGTGCTTAATCTCTTTTTCTGTTAGACAAGAAAGCACAGTAAGAAGAAGAAGCAGCTGCTTTCTAAAAATCAAACTAAATAAATAATTTGTGGGCTCAAAAATAGAATTTAAACCTCATCATCAGCTATTTTAGTAGTTAACTCCTTTTGGCGCAGGATTTTTCGAATTCACTACGAAGTGGATCTGCCGAAAACATCTGTGGCCTACCAGTAGTTGTTATCAATGGCACTTGTGATCCGCCACAAGGTTCAAGCCGGGAAAATTGGATGGTTGGCCCTGCTAATGTATTTCGAACTGGTTCATCATCTTGCTGTGAGGAACTGGGTACATCAGTCCGTAAGACAGGATCATTTGTACTTGGTGATTCAGAGTTAAAAGATTCAGATGGAAGTGGAACTGCCATGCTAACAGTTTGCTGCTGCTCTAAGCATTCTTTGTCTCCGGTACTTACATTTTCTAAAGGTAATTGGACATCTTTAGAAGCATCCTTAGTTTCTGGAATAGAACATTCAACAATCATATCCGAAGAAATGCCAGAGATATTACTGGGTCCTGCATCTGGCAAAGTTCCTACAGCCAATTTAGAAGCATCCTCAGTTTCTGGAATAGAACATTCAACAATCATATCCGAAGAAATGCCAGAGATATTACTGGGTCCTGCATCTGGCAAAGCTCTTGTAGCCAATTCAACCATTTGGGTCATCTCAATTTCTTCTACTCCCTGCTCCTCCTTCACATCCTGTTTCATATTTAAACCATTTGATGAACATGGCAATGGGAAATTACCCTCACTAGGTGGGCACAATTCTTCATCTGATTCATATACATACTCCGAACAATTTTGGTGATTTGATGTCCCCATAACTAGACATGCAGATAATTCAATATCTTCTTCATCGCCTCTACTAGGAGTAAGATGCCTCTCCTTCAGATCTTCATCCTCTCCGATATTACCATCATCCATAGCATCCTCACAAACTTCAAGATGACTTGTTTCATCGTTCTCTACAACTTCAACTTCTGGGCACCTACCATTATCTAAGACAACAATGAAACAGCAGTTAACATGACAGTATATAATATGCATGCAAAAAAGTTACTAAACTCATTAACAGTACATAATACTGTCAAATAATCTGTTACATTGCTCATACACAAACTAACATTCTTTACCTGGGCTCCTAACCGTACTAGCTTGAGCCATTATAAATTTTCTGTTGTTACGATCTTCCAATCTTCTCTTTCTTGCTTGCTCTCCACCATCTGCGGACTGCATTTCTACCTTTTCAGCAATTTCTGGCATGGATCTTGCCCTCTTTTTCACACGCAATTGTTCATTACCTTCTAAATTATTTGATTTTGATGATGTTATCTTCCCAGATTTTAAAGACCCGTAAGAGCAAGATCTCTTTCTACAACTTTCGACACTGGCAGAGATGGAACAATGCTGCTTTTTGTTTTTTAAATGCTTCCTTGGTGGACTTGGCATGGCTCTCTTCTTCACAGACTCAGGTGTCCTATTCAAAGCAGAATTATTCGAAATTCCATTCACAAGCCTCTCAGACTTCCTTAAACTTGGAGATGGACTCGGAAAATTATCTTGTTTCTGCAGGGAAGACCCTCTAGTGGATCTTCTCAAGTTGGTATTTGTTATTGTGGGAATAGAATTCGCCGGCGTCTTACCCCTCTTAGATTTGCCACCATTGCCTTCGGCACGAAGCTTACTCTTCTTGTTATACTCTACTTTTTGGGAGGCCGAGCGCGTGACACTTGGCATTGCTACAAAAGGAAGAACAAGCGAAACAAATTATATCTACCTTACATTCCAGAAACTAACACACACTGTTATATTAACAAGCTCAAATTTCCCTGATGAAAATTCTGGATATGTTCTCCTTAAACAATCGGTTCAAACCTTCACAGGGTAATTTTTACTAATAGACACCTTCAGAGTTACATTACATCTTCAAATTCTCTAATCCTAATGCAAATTTTAGAGATCAAAACCTTCCAGGCTAATTTTTCTTTCACTGTTGCACACTATGTATCTCTGACCAGTGATTTTCAATATCATACACCATGAAAATGACACCCTCAATTTAAATGCCGAATTATACATCTACTCAAACTAATAAAAGGGGAACTCAAAATTACCTGAGATTAAAAAATAAGAGAATTGACCAATCAAAATATAACAAAATTAAAAAAAGAACACTGAGCAAGGACACTAGGCAATGCTGCTCACCGAAGATTGATGGAAAGCGCGGAGACAAGGGGGAGGGGGCTTATCGCCGCTCTCCAGAGATTGATGGGAAGAGAAGATGGAGGCAAAAACATTATTTACTTCATTTTATGTACAGGGTTGTTAAATAAAACAAAACGGAAAGATATAAATTCTTGTAACCTTCATGAAGAATTCATGGCTGTTAAGGTAACCTACCTTACGTGTGAATAAGGGAGTAATGGTAAGAGTTACTTTCATTGTGTAACATCTTCCCTTTCCACATTCCATGCAAGATCCCAAAAAATTAGATGGACATTCCTTGATTAGTTTATATTAGGTATGTATTTAACTTAATTTTTAATTGTTTGATGCCTTGACAATGCATTGATTCTCTCATTGCTTAAAGGGTATAATCTATGGATTCGATTAAGTATTTCGTAGACTGTAAAAGGGTTCGACCATATTTAATTTGATTTTGAGCTTGAATCAAGTGAGCAAGAGTACAACTCTAAATATCTCATCTTGATTTCTTACATAATCATGTACATAAAATATAAAAAACAATTAACAATAAATTCACGAATAAATTAATAAAAATATAAAAATAAAATGTATCAATAAATAAATGACCAAAAATGCTTACCATATATGGAGTAGCCATGCAAAAATAATCTAAATAACAAACAACCTAGATCTGTCATGAAATACTTACAAAGCATTCCAAATGTGCTAACAACAAATTGAACATGCAAATAGAATAATACAAGAGCATGCAATGAAATAATGATAAATATGGGATAAACAAGAATCAAACAAAACATTAAATAAATCAAAGAAAAAAATAATCACCAAAAAGTCATAACTATAACATACTGTATATTATGTAAATATACATTAAAACTAATGCAGGGAGTTAGAAATACCAGAAATGGATATAAAAGATCGAAAACAGTTGAAATGGGTTGGTCGGGCAAAACAACTGTTCGCAAGGGCAACAAAATAACGTGGCTGCTCGAGTACTTGCTTCAACAAAGCGGACAGGAAGCAAAATGGTAAGTAGTGGAATGAATTTGTTTAATGTTAGAAGTGATGAAGAACAGTGATAATTAATTGTATACAGAGTTCAAAAGATGTGAAACTGAATCATGCAGAAAAATGAAAAGGTGTGAATCAAATTCCAAGGGCAATGAGCCCAACTCCCATAAATAACGAAAGGGTCTCCTCGGGAGATAGAAGAAGTGCACGTCATAATTGTGCAGCAAGGCTAAAAAAAAAGGATAGGAAGCTAAATCAGGATACTAAAAATCACAAAAATTCAAACTAACACGCTATCAAAGGTATGACAAATACACTTCATTCTATATCAAAGGTATGACAAACATTAAAATAATCATTTGCATCAAAATATAGTCCAATATTGCATTTACTTCAAAGATAAAATATTCTAATACTTGATTCTTCATCTAGCTCACCTACATGAAAAAAATACAAAAAAGTTAATTACTCATGTTTTATACCTTCTTTATTTTGAAATTAGGATATTTCATTTCAATATGCTTTATATAAATGAGTAGTTTCATAACTTTCAGTTCTTCAAACTTCTTCACAATAACGATAAATAGAAAATGTTCCATTCTTCGAATATTATCTATCAAAATAGGCACATACACTGAATACTAATTTGTTTTTTTTGATAATGTACTATCCATAGATTCTCCTTCTTTAGCAATCGAATTTTTACTATCTTTTTCACATCCACTTTGTTCATTTACATTTAATAATAAATTTGTATGATCAATCTTCAAAAAAAAATATCACATTATAAACATAATGTAAAAACTGCAATCTAAGTCAGGGTTTTATGCTTATAAACCGATCGGTTTAGACGTCGGCTCGAGTCGAGTATGTTTTAAAATATGTGTACTGAGCCGATGCCAGTACCGTGTACGAGCCATGAGGGTCATGTGTACCCAAATATATAATGATAATGTCATGAACACAAAAGAAAAAAATAAGTTATTAAAATATATAAAAGTAGGCTAGTTATTTTTTTATTTTTATATATAGTGGATTGTAAAATTAATTTTAGGTCGTTTGCCGCGTTAGGATGCATTACAGGGAATTTGGGTGGGTTATTAGTTATAAAGCATGTCGTTATGATGTTGTAGTGTTTATTTTATTTTATGAATTTTTTTTCTATTTTATGGATTTTTTTAGGATTTATTTCGAGTTAGTTATTATTATTGACTCAGGCCGGAGCCGAGTCGAGTCGAGTCGAGTTAAGTCTTCCCCCCAACCCTTTTTCTCTTCCCTGTCCAAACCCTTGCCGTGCCGCCCTCTTTTCGTCGCCGCCGCCGCCGCCAACGTCGCCCTGCCGCCAGATCGTCGCCACCAAGCCCCGCCGCAGCGTTGCCATGATGCCCCGAACGCCCTGGCCGTCGCCCGGCCTCCACGACGCTGCACCTAGCGACATGCTCGCGTCGTCGATTTCGCCGCAGGCGACCGTCGTCGCGGCCGTCCAGTCACCTCTTTGACATTGCCGACCCTCCCATGGCTTTCCCCGACAAGAGCAAAGCCCATCGCCGCCTAGGCCGACCGGATTTAGTCACCCACCACTGACCGCCTCTATTTAGCCATTTTCCAGCGAGCTGCCACCTCCGCCGAGCACGTCGACGTCGTAGATGTGTCAGGCTCGCCGAGCCGATTCCAACAGTTCCAGCGGAGGGTTTTGCTAGCAGTACGGAGGGCATGTGGCGATGGAGGCAACAACAGCGTCGACGATTTTTTGGAAAATAAGGTAATTTTGGATTGTCCGCGGACATTGTTTGGGCCCGACGGATAATTTGACGTTCGAAATCGGTCGGACAAGTTTTGTCCGATGAAATTTCGGACAGATGCAGACAATAATTTGTCAGATGTCTGTTCAAACGATGCCCACCCCTACGTACACACATAACCACCAATAACAATCATCATCATCATCATATATATATATATATATATATATATATATATATATATATATATATATATATGCTTTAAACTTGAATTGGTTTCGAGTTCCTCAAAATTTTATAGTTTAAGTATATTCGAGATCGAGTCTGGCTCGAACAACATTAGAAATATTCAAGTCGATTTTGGTCATTTATATTCCAAACTCGTTCGAACAAACTTCGAGCTATTCGAGTTAAGTTCGAGCACAAACTGAGCTTGGCTTACTTGCTCATTTAAGAGCCCTACTTATTGGTCTTAAAGTCCACAAATACACCCCATCTAGCCATGCTTACACACATGGCCAAACACACACCACACTTAACTTACGCCAAACCAACTTGACTAGTCAAATAATGAATCCAAGATCCCTGAGCCGAAAGTAATTGTTTTACAATTTGACTTTCATTTACATGAAATTGCATAAAGTGAGCATTAATGAAGACGCCTACATATACTAATTCCCAAAAAATATGACCAATATAAGGAAAAGTGTAATATTTGTAGCATATATTAGTATTGCATTTTACTAAAGCTGCTTACACTATGTTAAGCTTTCTGTCAATTATGTGCATTCAAAGGTGCCGATGACCATGGAAAACTGGCAATTATTTTCAAGTCTGAAGACAGGGATGAGCTGGTGAAGGGGGATTTTGGATGGCAGCTCTGGGGATCAGTGGAGTGACTTGCTGGGGTTGGCTGCCAGTAGACGATCTTTCAAGCTTCCAAGCCCCACGATATATATATATATATATAAATGGTCTGGTTTGGAAATAAAGTGATTGGTATCCGGTACGCTATGCTTGATATCTGATTATTAAATTACAATTTTAATTATCCGGTATCAGAAATAAAGTGATGGCTTATCAAATATCCCATTTGTACTTTGAAAATATTATTCACTTAGCTCCATTTTTTAGAATATGTATTATTATTATTATATAGTTTGAATATTTTTTCAAGTATATAGTTTGAATACTTAAATGGGTACCCGTTTAATAAATAGTCGAGTTTGTTTTTGTCTTAATGGTAAATTATTGAGTTTGACATTGAAAATAGAAAATTAAATTGTAATTAATGGTGATTTAGCTTAAATGGTGGGTTTAGTTTTGAGAATACTTGACCGAACCTGAATGATAGACTCATTTAGATATGGGTTGTTTTAATTAGTTTGTGAAAAGAATTTAATTGTGAGATTAGCCAACATTATTTCGTTCCCACATTAAAAAAACGTGGCTAGATACCATTTTTCTCCACAAGATGTGGACATTGCAAATATTTTAAATCCACAGTTAATGTAATTGTAGGTATCTATTACATTGATGTCCACATTATTAATAAAATTGAATGTGGATTTTGGAGAAAAGGTATCTGCTCACCCTCTTCTATTTTCCTACCCTAATATTTGGCCATGCCTTATCTTTTTCATCGTTCTTGTCTATATTTAATCTTTTTCATGTTCTTTTCCACTCCTGATCGAAGAAAAATCAAGGCTTTAATTAAAAACAAGTACTTAATTATTCTTTCTTCTATTTTTCTTTATTTGTTAACTATGTTCATGGCAATATTTTTTCAAAATCAAATTTGATGGCTGACTTGTTAAGCCCTAAATGGGTTTTTTTCTTGTGCAAAATCCTCCTTTGGTCGGGATTGAAGGCCGCCTTAAGGCTTGTGAAAGGCAAGCCTCTATAAAGCTTGGATATCCAGCCCTTGTCGTGAACAACGTAACTCCGTGGCTCTGATAAGTAGGGTTGCTAATTGAGCGAGCCAACTCGTGAACATTTAGCGTTCGGCTCGGCTTGACTCGACTCGAAACTCGACATTTAAATGCTCGACTCGAACTCGAATCTTACGAGCCGAGCTTGAGCAAGGTCGTGTTCGACTCGACTCGACTCGATTATAACTTGAACTCGACTCGTAGT
>JAURVB010013830.1:0-35444 GCA_033002965.1 Piper betle | reverse complement strand
AACAGAATATGAACTATCTCATAAACCACCTCCTAGTTCCGCTACAGTCCTAGGAGAGAGTTCTCAAAAAAAGAAAACAATAAAGAGTCCTAACAGCAACTACACTTAAAAATACAGGTGATGTTCTGAAAAGACTATCCTCCAATTATGTCCCATCGTATCAGAGCCCTGCGCTTTCAGGAGACCCACATGAAGATAAATTTGCGTTCGTGTTTCTCACTTAGCCGAGGAGGTATTCCCGTAGGCATGTTATTTACGGAGTGTTTACAAGGGGATATGTGTAATGATAAAAACTTTCCCCATATTAAATAATCAAAACCAGACGCGAGAGATAATAAGAGTTTGATTGATTGAGAGATTTCAACGTGACACATACATACCTGATAGTGGTCTTCAAGCATCATTATTGGGCTTTGTTGATCGCCGCAAGTTATCTTTAATCAGCTCTAACTTGTGACAATTAATCAACCCGCCAAATAATTTCTAATGTCATAGCAAGTACTTTCCCTTTTAACTGCTCTTGGTTCTAACCATGTTTTCATATGTGAATATAGAGCACATGTTTCCCCCCAAACCCATAGAATACAAAGTACTTTTTATAATAATTAACTGTATAATGAAACTAATATTTTGAGTGATGTATACAGGAAAGTTTTTTAGCCGCGTTGCCACCTGATGAAGGTGTTATCCTGCGTCGCCGCTGGCTACACGTATACAACTGACATAGACGTTGGGGCCACATGTTTTTAAAAACGATGCGGTGACTATCATTATTCAAGTGTGCGGCATTTTAAAATATTTCATTCGTAAAATTAGAAGTACAATAATGCATTACGTTTTAACTAGCTATAATCCCACAATGCCTGGGCTCTCACAAATAGACTAATATCATAATTATCAAACATATGAATAATTAAATTATCTATTTTAATATAAATCATTTAAAATTATTTGAAATTAGTTATACGAGAAATCTACAATAGTATAGAAATACCTAAACTATAAAAATTAATAGATATAATTAATTTTTTTGATCATTAGAACTGTGGGAAAAAAAGAACAACTATCAAAATTTTAAACAATTTATTTAAAATAGAGAAAATTATTAATCACAAAGTACCCAATGCAAAAAAATAAATATCATACTTGCTTCGACATCTAATGGACAATTATTTGTTGCATTTCTTCTAACTAGTGTATTTAATTCATATTCAAGTTTTTTTTCTATCCCAAGTTCTTCACATGAACTACGACCCATTAGAAGTTCACCATCATTAAAAGTTTACTGTCCTTACTCCACATCTTTTAAAAAGGTAAATTTTTTAAAAAAGAAAAAGAAAAATATTTTAATTTTAAGCATTTTTAAAAAATACAACAATTTTATTAAGGAAAATCACCAATAAACAAATATAAAAAATGCCACAATGTGCCCAATGCAAAAAGTAAATTTACTTTGTGAAAAACAAAAATATACAGTGAAAATATTAGAAATATGAAAATCCAAAAAAAAGTCCAAATAATAAAAGACAAAAAAATGATAAAAGAAAGTAGAATACTGAGTAAAAAGTTCTATGAAAAAAGAACCCCATGACCTGAATAATAAAGAAGTGAATTATAGGAAAAATGAAAGATGAATATTCTGTATAAGAATGAAAACCAAACTGATTAAATTAAAAATGATCAAAAAATTTTAATTTTTTTTAAAAATTGCCTCATAGTTATTTATATCTTTTGAAACAGTAATCTTTTAAATCTTTTACCAATTCATAAAGGGATAATTTTAATGGTTACTATTGTCATATTTATAAGTAGGAGTTGAGAAACAGCCTTTCATAATGGTGTGATGGAGAAAAGGTGCATCTCCTTAGGAGGCATGCATATATCCTTTAAAAATGGTTCGTTAACTTTAGAAGTAGTGCAATACCATTTTTAAAAGTATATATCTTTTACAAGTGTGTCATACCCTTTCGAAGGCACCCTTGTAAAATCAATCATGTGCTATATAGCAGCTCAAATTATATCAATCATGTGAACATACCCACTTAGAACAAATTTGGTAAAAATTCCTAGTAGACCCATTAGTAGAAAAAAATCATCAATAAAAAAATGTAAAAAATATCACAAAGTGCCCAATGCAAAAAAAAAAGACATATTTTTTGGAATAAACAAAAAGAAAATCTCAAAGTGAAAAAATTAGAAAAGGGAAATTAAGTTAGAAAAAGGTGTAAATAATAAAAGAAAAAAGAATGATAAAGGAAAATAGAGTAGTAAATAAAGAAAATCTCAAAAAATAGAAAGCAATGATATTAATAATAAAGAAGTGAATTAACTAAAAATGCATACTTTGCATAAGAAGTGAAAAACCAGAATATATTAATATTGACCAAATATTGTTTGAAGCAGGTCACGAAATGATAAAAATATCTATTTGAAGTGGGAAGATAGAAGTACCAATAAGTAAAAGTGGGACAAAAATAAGGACATCTAAGGACAAAAACAAACAAATAAACAAACAACAACACCGCAACAATCGATATGTTTGCAACGATATCTTGGGTTGACGCTTAATAAAAAGGAAAAAGTCCTATATGAGCAGCAATATCTAATTTATAAAGTAAAGTCAAATTTATAAGGAAAATATGACATAGTTTTCCCTCTTACTAGGATGTTGAAAACAATTCACCTTATAAGCATTACAACACATCAATAATAATTCTACATTTTAGAAAGATTCTTACATCAATAATTAACTCGTCATGTTCCAGGACTTTGGGCCTTCAAAAAACCCACAAAACCCTGTTAGACCTGCATGCCGATAGTTTTCCACTTGCAATAAAGTTCATTATACAAAACATAACTACTTTCCAAACAACTCCATCTCTTATTAAGTTGACAAAACTAATAAATAACCAAACATAGATAACATGGTTTGTCCAACACAATACATCCCAACCACCATACAAAAGAAGGAAATATTTCAAGCGCCATAATTATCAATTGCAAAACATAATAAACACGAATAAAGGTCATCTTCAGCCCTCCATATATCTCCTCCATCATGCTTATATGGGAAGCGAGCTCGGAATTAACTTTCTCTCCACAGATCTGGACATGCATTGTTTTAAACGGTACCCTTATCATGTATGGTACCTAGGGTTTGGGGACAATGCAGTGCGCACACAAAAAACAAACAAACAAACAAACAACAACACCGCAACAAGCGATATGTTTGCAACGATATCTTGGGTTGATGCTTAATAAAAAGGAAAAAGTCCTATATGAGCAACAATATCTAATTTATAAAGGAAAGTCAAATTTATAAAGAAAATATGACATAGTTTTCCCTGTAGCACCCCAATCTGGTTTACTCTCAACCCGGACCAGAACTGTTACAAAGGATCTAAACTACTCGTAAACCGATTAATTTAGCTAACCCAAAACCTAAACGGCTACGACATAACCCTCTCGACGTCTCAAGATGAAGTATGCCGCTAATGCCCAAATAATGTATAAGTAAGATGCAAAACCCTACCAGGATACAACGCGAATGTCATTATGACAGCCACACACCAAAATAATTAAAATAGTAACAAAATTCATAAAAATCCTAGAATAAAACGGATAGAGCCTCCCTTAAAAGTGCAATAAGGGGACGACCTGTTAAAATGTGACACAATATAATATACATGAAAACAATAATTTACATGACAATAGGGTTCCAAAAACTCCACACATTTTGTAATCGACGTCTCACCCACCTGCAATTTCATACTCAGCTCATTTGGTTCCTTTTCATTTCAGTATAGTACATCATTAGAGCTTTTCTCAAAACATTTCCAAGCATTTCTAAAACAAGGCATACAAGCATCACAAACACATACATATATACACCAATATATAAATCCACAATAATAGCCAAACACATCACATCTTACGTAAAAGTCGACGTGGTGCCAGGTATGTGTGTAATGCAAACGCTAGTCCTTCGTCAAAGTTGGCATACTCCATTCATCTTCCTCACCTACATGTATAGTAAGAAAATGTCAGCAACGGGTGTCACTGGTCTGGAAATAACTAATATCAAACTAGAACATGAGAGGAAACTCTCATGGAAAGCAAACAATCATATATCTTTCATATTTAAAATTATTTTCTTTTTTATATTGTTTTCTATTTTTATTAGGGAGTAGTCTTTTATTTTGTTTTAGAGAAGAATGGAACTTAACATGATTTAATTGAATTTATTTCAAGCTCTTACTCTTTTGTTCAATCGGATTGTTTGAATTATCATGTTCTAAATTCTAAGAATAGATTGATCACCTATTTCTTAGATCATGAGGTTTAATTAGATTTTGGGAGAAATTAATTAGATTTGTCATTGATAATTCATCATACGGCGAGTTTTTAAACTTGTTTGTCGTTATGGTCGGGAGATACACAATACTGTATGTGATTGTAAGGCAAATCTTAATGCATTATTTTGTTGATTAAGTAATTATCACCGGGAGGTAGAAATTGAGGCAAAATAATAGAAACATGAAGGAGCGGGAGCCACCATGTCATATAATTATCCTAAATCGACAATCCAATTGTATAAAAGATAAGAGGAAGATTTAATGAAGAGTAAATTCATGTTAAGGGAAATTCAACTCTACAACGAGTTTTATCATTTTAACTTCTTCTTTTATTTAAGGTTATTATTTAGATTTTGTTAAGTCAATTATTTTTTTGCTCTTAATTTTATTTTCTTTAATTAATTTAAGGAAATTCATCTCTCTGTGGGAAAGATACTCGAATTTATCATTATATTACTTGTTTTGACCGTGTATACTTGTATGATATTGAAATTATTCGAACAAGTTTTTGACGCCGTTGCCGGCGGGGTAATCGGAGGTAAGGGTTAGCACCGTCTCAGCGAGCTTGACCCAATGGTGGTGATGACAAGGGCAGCCGTGGCGGTGATGGCCACCATGGGGGCATCGAGTTCGGTCGGGGCGGTCGGTCGCGTCGATCAGACCCATAGCCGGTCTTGACGGCAGTGCTAGGTAAGGGGGAAAGGTAGGGGAAGTCGAGGGAGAGCTTCAACATCACGGCGGCGGAGGTCTGACGCAGACGGTGGCAGAATCACGTCAGGAAAGGCAATGAAATCGATGGCAATTTTTAGCATCGTGACGGCTAGACGGTGGCCGGGCGTGGTCAATGCGACAAGGCGATGACATGACCAAGCTAGGTGGCGGTCGATGGCAGTGGCAAAAATGTCAAGGGCGGCGGCTAGGGTTTGGGAAGGTGAAAACGTCGGGGGTTGTGGGGGAGGAAGATGAGAAATATAGGAGTGGCAAACTTGTAAATAAAACTTGACTAGACACCGGCTCGAGTGAAGAATAATAACTAACTCGGAATAAAACCCACTAAAATTGGGAAAATTCCCATAAAATCAAACAAAACAACACAACATCCAAATAACATGTCATATAACTAATAACCCACCTGCAAACCATCTTACGTGACCTAATGCGTTATTCGGCCTAAACTAATTCTACGGTCACAACATGAAAAAAATAAAATCATCAACTGCATACTCTCATATCTACTGATTACTCAGTCTACTGATGCATATCTAACGCTATCATCGATACTTGGGTATACATGAACCCTCATAGCACGTGCACACGGTTGGCCTCAGCCCCACACACGTGTTCTGAAAGCTGAACCAACTCGAACCACGGACAAACTGACCAGCTAACGACTATAAAACCCTGACTCGAGTCACGGGTTTTACAACCTTCCCTCCTTATATAAATTTCGTCCTCGAAATTTTAAATCAAGGAGGCGTCAAACATAATGCTGTAAACTATAATCGAGGTTGGATACTGGAGTACCTGGTCCAGAAGCTGGCTGCTCGAACAACTCAGGATACTTCCTCCTGATCTCGTAGTCATGCTCCCATGTAGATTCTTCAACTTCGCATCGATTCCACTGCACTCGTACTAAGGTAACCTGCTTATGTCTGAGGGTCTTCACTTAACGATCAACTATCCTCGTTGCATCCTCTGGATACTTCAAGTCAGGACGGAGTTCTATCTCTTGGAAATTGATAACGTGGGAGTTATCTTGGTGGTACTTCTTCAATAAGGACACGTGGAACACTGGGTGTACGGCTGATAGGTGAGGCGGCAATGCCAAACAATAGGCCACCTGACCTATACGTTCTAGAACATCGAATGGTCCTATATACTGCGGGCTACACTTCCCACGCATACCAAACCTCATGTTTCCTTTGGTTGGTGATACCTTTAGAAGAACATGTTCTCCGACCATGCAGTGAACCTTATGTCGGCGTTGATCAGACTAGCTTCTCTGTCGGTCCTGAGCTGACCTCATTCTCTTTTTAATCCACATAACTACATCCTGTGTTTGCTGAACCATCTCTGGTCCAACTATCATCGGCTCACTGCCTTGTACCCAACACACTGGGGATCTGCATGGCCTACCATATAGCGTTTCAAATGGTGCCATCCCAATACTAGCCTGGTAACTGTTGTTGTAAGCGAATTCCACCAAAGGCAAATGCCCTGCCCAGTCGCCTCCAAAATCTAGCATACAGGCCCTAAGCAAATCCTAAAAAATCTGGATAGTTCTTTCGGACTACCCATCTGCCTGAGGGTAGAAAGCGGTGCTGAACTTTGACTCTGTGCCCATGGCTGCCTGAAAAGCTCTCCAGAAATGGGATGTAAACCATGGGTCTCTGTCTGAAATGATCTCCAACGAGACTCCATGCAGTTGTACTATCTCATCCCAATACAAGGTCGCCAAAGTGGATAATGGGTAATCCATTCTAATAGGGATAAAATGCGCAAACTTTGTTAGTCGATCCACTATTACCCATACCGCATCTCTCTGGTGGCGATTCTTAGGCAGACCAACTACGAAATCATAAGCTATTCTCTCGCACTTCCACTCTGGGGTCTTTAGTGGCTGTAAGGTCCCACTGGGGCGCATGTGTTCAGCCTTCACTTGTTGACAGACTAAACACTTGACTACGGTGTCAAAAACCACTCTCTTTAGTCCTAGCCACTAATAGGATTGTCGAACATCGTGATACATCTTTACTCCACCCGGATGCATTGTGCACCACGAGGTGTGGGCGTCATGAAGAATGGTCCTACGAAGTCTAGGATACTCAATGATGTCTGGAACGAAAAGATGTCCTCTCAATCTAACCAGTCCATCTGCATCCCTGACCAAGTCTCTGTGAACTCCTTGCTCTAACCACTGAGCCAATTGTTTATCCTCATTCTATGCAGCTCTAATCTGTTAAGAAATACTCGGCTGAATCGAAAGTCTAGCAATCATTACAACTAACTGCCTCTGGCATGTATCAATCAGGGTCACTGAAACTGTTGCCATCCCACTGAGTATCAAAGTGGCCTCCTACTTAAGGTGTCTGTTACTACATTTGCCTTGCCCTAATGATATGAGATATCAATCTCATAATCAGACAACAACTCAAACCATCTCCTTGTTGGCTGTTCAAATCCTTCTGTGTGAAGAGATACTTTAGACTTTTGTGATCAGTCGAAAGTCGAAAGGAAGTCCCATACAGGTAATGTCTCAAAATTATGAGGGCAAAAACTACTGCTACAAGTTCCAAATCGTGAGTAGGGTAGTTATGCTCATGCACCTTTAGCTGACAAGATGCATATGTGATAACCTTATCTCTCTGCATCAAAACACAACCTAGGCCAATTCCTGAGGCATCTGTGTAGACTGCAAAGTCATCGTGCCCCTTTGGTATTGTGAGAACAGGTGCTGAAGTCAATCTCTCCTTCAGCGTCCTTAAACTCTGCTCACACTTGTCAGTCCATACAAAGTGTTTGTCCTTCCTAGTCAGCTGTGTGAGAGGAGCTGTTATGGAGGAAAAACCCTGTATGAAACAACGGTAATACCCTACTACATCAAGGAAACTCCGTATCTCGGAAGGTGTTGTCAGTTGTCCCCACTGTACAACTGCCTCTATCTTCACTGGATCCACTAAAATCCCTACTGCTGATATAATATATCCTAAGAAGTTGACCTCTGAAAGCCAAAAGTCACACTTCACAAATTTTCCGTACAGCTCTGTGCTCCCTTAGGGTATTGTAGCACCGTACAGAGATGCTACTCATGTTCTTCTCTCGATGAGGAATACACCAAGATGTCGTCCACAAAGACTATCACAAATTGATCCAAAAAGGGACGCTCTGTTCATTAGATCCATGAATGCTGCTGGGCCGGGGCGGCAGGCAATGCTGGTGGTGCCACATATGCTGGGCTCGTCTGTTGTCTGGCCTGTCCTACCACTGCAGTCATCATACCTCTCTGACCCTGGTCCCTTTGCTGCTGTCTCTGTGGGTTGTGACCTCTGCCTCTTTGCCCATGACCTTGGCCCTGGTGGCCTCTCTGTTGTTGCTGCTGTGGTGGTGCTGGGAGAGCTAATCGTTGTGTTGGCGCCGGAAGGGCAGGCTGTTGGCGCTGAGCAGTTGGACAAGCCTTAGCCCGGTGTCCTGGCTGGCCACAACTAAAACATGCATCTGTACCAGCTCTACATACACCACCATGATTACGTCCACAGGTCTGACAGGCTGGGTATCCACCTTCCCGAACCTGTCCATCCATCGCTCTTATTGCAACTGGAGCATCTGTTCGGCGCCTCTGCTGTGCCCCCTGACTAGGTTGGTAGGGAGGGGCATGCTGTTGCCTCTGATCCTGAGTCTCGACGGGGTCGAGTGGCGAAGACCCGTTCTGTCTCACTCGCGGATCGAACCACATCACCGAGGGTAGCAAATGTTCTATCAACTAGGGCTACACGAATTTCATAGTGCAGACCCTCATAAAACCGTTCGATCCTCTATCGCTCAATCCGTGCAAAGTCTGGTGCAAACCTCTCCAGTGCTCTGTATCTGGCTTCATACTGTGATACAGTCATGGGTCCCTGCCGAAGAGTCTGAAATTCCCTCTCTTTCCTCCTTCTGACATCCGGGGGAAAATACTTCCCGTCAAACTCAGCTTTGAATTCTTCCCAGGTAACATCCTGAGGTTGCTTGCCCGCAAAAGTGGAGTCCATGACTGAATCCCACCAAATCCTTGCCTCGTCTTGGAGTGCTCCTGTGATAATCCTCACACGGTGTTCCATCGGGCATGCCATGCTCTTAAACACGCCAATCGCTGATGAAATCCATAAGAAAGCCTCTTCTGCATCTGGCTTCCCTAGGAAAGAGCGCCCTCCATTTTTCACAAATTGTTCATACTGCCAGAATCTACCATCTCTTACGTCTGCAGATCTGTTTGAGCCCTCGCCTATCTCAAACTGTGGTAACGGCGACACTGCCACTGCCGGTATGCTACCCCTTGCTGTCTGCCCACTACTAGTTCCAGGAGGTCCACTGTCATGAATGCCCATCCCAGTCTGAAGAGGAGCAATCAGAGGAGCTGTAGGGATGGTCCCCTGCTGCGCTGATGGCGGAGGAGGCGGCGGCGGGTCGCCCATGGGAGAAGCGGCCTCTCCTCGTACTCCGTCATCTCCTAACGGCCTCTTCTCAACTCGAGCTATGGAGAGGGCTATCTGACGGAGCTCTCTCCTGAACTCTTCCTGGCTCTCTTGTATCTGCCTCTGTGTCTCTACCAATTGGGTAATGATTGCATCTCTCTCAGTCTGGCGACTACGAGAACTACGGTGGCTAGTCGACGCACGCACATTGGCTTCTCCTGACGGTGGTTGATCTCTTGGCCTACTAGATGCTGTCTCGCTGGGCGCACGACTAGGACTAGTACGCCTGGGAGGAGAAGGAGATGGATCCCTGGTCTGAGTCCTGCGAGTTGCTCTAACCATGGTGACTGACACTCACTAATCAACCTGTGCACACTGTCATTCAACTACGTGGTGAGAAATCTGTAAACTGAAACAAGTAAATCAAGAAAACATACCTGCCGGCTTGACTCGGAGTAGCTTTGCACACACATGACCTGTAATGGTATCTTCCATCTTAATCGATCAAGAGTTGGCTCTGATACCAATCTTGCATATAATAATACTAAAAAAAGAAGGAAAAACCACCTCGCAATCGAGGGAGAGCTTCGACATCACGGCAGCGGTGGTCTGACGCAGACGGTAGTGGAATCACATCGGGAACGGCCAGTAAAATCGAGGGCGATTTCTAGCATCGCGATGGCTGGACGGTAGCCGGGCGCGGTCGAGGCGATAAGGTGACAGCACTGCCGAGTAGGGTGGCATCGATCGGTGGCGCGGTGGCATCGATGGCAATGGCAAAAATCTCAAGGGCAGCGGCTAGGGTTTAGGATGGTGAAAATGTCGGGGGTTGTGGGGGAGGGAGATGAGAAATATAGGAGTGGTAAACTTGTAAATAAAACTTGACTCGACACCGGCTCGAGTCAAGAATAATAACTAACTCGGAATAAATCCAAGAAAAATTGGGAAAAATCTCATAAAATCAAACAAAATAACACAACATGCAAATGACATGTTGTATAACTAATAGCCCACCCGAATACCATCTAACACGTCCTAATGCGTTATTCGGCCTAAACTAATTCTACGGTCACAACATGAAAAAAAATAAAATCATCAACTGCATACTCTCATATCTACTGATAACTCAGTCTGTTGATGCATATCTGACGCTATCATCGATACTTGGGTATACATGAACCCTCATAGCACGTGCACACAGTTAGCCTCAACCCTGCACCCGTGTTCTGAAAGCTGAACCGATTCGAACCACGATCAAACCGACTGGCTAATGACTATAAAACCTTGACTTGAGTCACGGGTTTTACATTCCCTCTAACTAGGATGTTGAAAACAATTCACTTTATATGCATTACAACACATCAATAACAATTCTACATTTCAAAATGATTCTTACATCAATAATTTACTCGTCTTGTTCCGGGACTCTGGGCCTTCAAAAAACCCACAAAACCTCGTTAGACCTGCATGCCCGATAGTTTTCCACTTGCAATCAAGTTCATTATACAAAGCATAACTATTTCCAAACAACTCCATCTCATATTAAGTCAACAAAACTAACAAATAACCATACATAGATAACATGGTCTGTCCAACATAATACATCCCAACCACCATACAAAAGAAGGAAATATTTCAAGTGGCATAATTATCAATTGCAAAACATAACAAACACGAATAAAGGTCATCTTCAGCCCTCCATATATCTCCTCCATCATGCTTATATGGGAAGTGAGCTTAGGAATTAACTTTCTCTCCACAAATCTGGACATGCATTATTTTAAATGGTACCCTTATCATGTATGCTACCCAGGGTTTGGGGAGTATGCAGTGACACGCTATCATAATTCTCACCATCACTCAAATAATTGAAACAAAATGATATATACATACATATAGAGCATTGGAATGGATTTCCTATAATATGCGCTGAAGCAACTTTGAGGTGGATCCTCATTTTTGAAAATCCACCAACCTTGTCCTACAATATAAACTCCAGTGACAAAAATATCACATGGTGCCCAGCAATAGAGCAAGTAAAGACAAGTCCTTACAGACCTGATTTGGAGTGCCCCTATAGCACAACTACCAGTGAGCATCACCACACGCCTAATGAAGAAAAAGCATTAAGACTACCAAAACCATGAATGCATGCATGCATGTGATGGCGTGTGAAAACTTTGCATGAAGACTAGGTGTTGCCAACCCACAACAAAACAACAAGGCACGCAACAATGCATAAAGCAAAACCAACATACAAAATTCATACATGAGAGGGCTACTCAATCCATCCAAAATCAGCCCTTAAGCAAGACTTAATATTTCACAAGGATATACTCATGATTAAATAGACATTAACATAGAGCTAGTTAACATTCACATGCAAATTTGCATCATAACTTACTCTTTCAGATATTAACTAAGTATTGGTGATCTAATTCTACATGCTCTAATATATTTTAATAGTTATCGTGACCCATCCAATGGTTAATTAAAACTAGTCTTAATGATTAGATATTAGTTTCTAACTTGATTTTTAAGTACCAATTTAATTATCTTTAAATTTAGAATTAAATTTAGCGTAAATTCTAAAATAATCTAAAACATTTTTTAAACTTCAATTTTAGTTTTAAAAGTTCCCTAGAGTCATTAGTAACTTAGGTTGGGTTATTTAGATTACAACAACTAAGTTCTAAACACCCAAAGCAAACTTCTTTTCATAAATTCAAATTTTGGGTAAACTTTTACCTAAATACCCTAATTAATTAGATGGAATTCGGATTTAATTAAAAAATAAATAAAAAGAGGTGAATTAAGCGGCTACACACTTCTAAACTTCAATTCCTTCGAACACAAGTCTTATTACAACATCAAGAAGCACAATCAACATAACTAAACCACAAACAATAACAATTAAGCAAGAAACACATTAATTCATGCATAAAAATCAAAATTTTACACTAGAACAAGACTTGCAATAATGGGTTTTTTAGTCTATTGCTTTAAAAGGAAATTAAACTATAAAGTGAGCATAGAATCACCACAAGTAAACAACAACAAGAATTCCCACCCCATGATGATGAATTGCACAAGCATGCCAAAAGGAGAAAACAAAAGAGAAGGGAAGAAACCTCTAGCCCAAAGGAGATCAATGTAAGCTTGAATCCAAGTTGAAGAAATCAATTCTTTGTTGTTTTCAATAGTTAGGAGGTGTAAGGGTTGGTGGAGAAGAAAGGGGGAAGAGTGGGGAGAAAGTAGAAGAAGCGGGGCTAGGCCACCCCTGATTTTTAAAGGCCGATTTGTGGTGTTTCCAAATGGTGATTATTTTTTGGCAAACAAAGCTAAGAAAAGATTTAAAAGAGGTGAACAAAGTTTGTGCTCTCAAGAGTTCCACCACGATAAAACTGAAAACAACGAAACTAGAAACAAAAACAAAATAAACATGAGTGGACCAAACAACAAAAAGCCTAAAACAAACACAAGACTTGCCTCCGTATTTGAAATGTTGTGTACCAGTACAACCGGGTGCTATGATATGTGAGTATTTAAACCTATGTTTAGAATACTCTAAAGAGTGTGTAAGCCGACTCCATGTATAACACCCAATTTGGTCTGAGGACAGAGCAAATAGTAATATTATATTCTAGACAGCTATTTGTTCAACTACCACATACAAACTTTATTGTATCAGATTTCACCCCTTAAAGAGTCTTAAGACAGACACCTTATTGGATTTTATACAATGCATGATGATTGTACTGACATAAGAAAGATATTAACTCTATGACTCTAGAATGTGTACTCTGAGCTACAAGAGAGGCAACATCCCCTTACAACTAAGAGGGTGATTTTCATATGCAATGATCGTGTCTAGCTACATGAAGGCAATACCCCCAACGCAACTAAGAGGTTAAACTTTAAATAATGAGGATGTAAGATCAGGTTCTTATACTTAAATCCAGAGATTGGGTTAGGTAACTTATTATTAAATGATGTTGATCTTGCGACAAGTAAATACTAGGTCGTGGTAACATGTTCCACATAACCTGCAAAGTTAAATTAAAACGCACAGGCATCATTGAGTTCGAAGGCATCACACTCTAATACCCAGTCTTCACATGGGCTCTTTGTGTGCCAATAAGAGTAAGCTCCTCCAGCCCATGTTCCTCTACATGCACAATTGCATATAAATATGTTTTGTATACTTTCAGTGCTCCTCATTTTGTTCTTGGACTTGGAGGCTTATACACCGTGCTGACAATTGTTAGCCTATGACCCAAAGTTAATACCATGCACGGCGATGGAAATAGTATAATATAAAGAAACTCTCATATGCAAAAAACTATCAGATAGCCTTTGACCGAAAGTTAATACCATGCTAGACAATTGTAGTAATAATATAAAGAAACTCTTGTATATAAAAAACCATCACATAACCAGATCCAAAGAATACATATTTCGAGGGAATTTAGAGCACATGCCCACAAAATAATACAATCCACAAATAATTCCATATACCCATAGTTTTGACCTATTGATCGACTTAAGTTGGTTTGACCCGAACTTTATTAATCGAATATTGCACGAATTTGATAATTCGATTAATATTTTCATGGGATTGTTTACCGTATTGAACTGTTCAGTGGTTGTAGAGGTGGTTCTGATATTAATAGGGGGAAACATATGGGATTTTTTATCAAAATTTTTATAACATGCATTGGCCTTAGATTGCGTGTGGACATCGAATTGAGTTGTGTATATACACACTAATTTTTGTGATTTTTGATTGATAGAGGATTTGGATGACTTGGTGTTAGTTTCGATTTTTATTCCTCTCGACTTTATTGATCTAATGATATATACATTACATGTTGAGATTTGAGACAATTACCAAACTACCCTCCAAGCATAATCACTACCTATTTAATCCCCGATTTCCACTCACTATTGTCAACTAGATTTTTGGTGTAAATTTCAACTGTCGGCGAGTTTCTATGACCGTCATGCTAGCTCCAACAAACAACCTTTATCACCGAGAGTTGATCACAACCATCATTGATTGTCATTATTGCCTGCACCCCCATTAGAAACACAGTTTTTAACTGCCGATTGCTCGAGTTTCGTCATTCAATCTAACCGCTAGAACCCTTATTTCGACCACTGAGGGTACCAGAGTAGTCCGTAAGATTTTTCTCCTTCACTTGTGATTGGCTCCTTGAGTGTCAAGTTTAATTGCCCTTTGATGCTAGACCATTGAGCCGTGTTTTCCCCAAGTTTAAAAAAACCATAAGGATGAGATCCCTTGTTAGTTTTCAAACTGGAGATCTAGATATTTATTATATAAGCCCCTTCTTAAACCTATTATGTATGTACAACCTATTTAACAAATTTCATAAATAAGAGAGCGAGTGGTACGTGTTGTATGAATTGCACTATTAGTCCTGGACACCCTCAAGTAGTGCAATGTATGTAGTGTATACAGTCCATTTCTGAAAATTATGGCACTAACTTAAGTATTTTGAGCCACCTGCATACCATGGCTGGTGATATATGGAAGATGTGAGGGCGTAAGCTTCTTGTATGAATCTCAATTTGCCATGCATGCGTGCCATCCTATGTAATATGTTATTTTTACTTACCGTCTCTGTGGCATTTCTGAAGTTTTTGTGTTTTTCATTGGTGTTAAGACACTTATCTCCCATTATTGGTAATATTAGTAGTTATTTTCAGACCAGTAGTCAAATTGATGGATTTACTTTATCTGTGTAGGTGAGCACTCATGTCAATGGTCAACGTTGGTGGATGGATTGAGAGGCTCATGGCTGAGGATGGTACCAGGTGTCTTTATTGTGTTATGTATTACGAACCATGATTTTTGTATGATTTGCATACTTGGGATTTATGTATTATAGCAAATTTTGAGACTGTCCTGTAATATAATTGGACGGGTGCCCTAAACTTGGTTATGATGCATGTGGATGTGTTAAGGGTGATTATATATGCCTTAATATTACATTATTATTATTATCAATGTCGTACAAGATATTAAGTTTGGGGCATTCTAATAACTATTTGTAGGGTGTGGAAGGCTCACATTCCTTGATATGGCAGGGAGCATATTTGTTACACTAAACTTATTTAGTTGTAGCTCTATTTATATAGAGAAACGTAGGTAGGAGGAGCTTACGATTCATATTGTGTGAATAGCTCATGTGAAGACCGGATATTAGGTATGATGCTCGGCAATCGATGATACATTCGTGTCTTCAAATCCTTTTGCGGGGTATGTGGAACATGTAATCATGACCTAGTGTTTACTTTACAACAATCCAACATCGTTAAGTTCGTTAAGTAATTAACTTAATAATGCAATCACTAGAACTAAGTTTTAGAACCGGATCATGCATTCGAAAAAGCTCAACCTCTTAATAGCAGTAGGGGTTCGCCTGTTCTATAATTCAAAATGATTATATGCATTTCGTAAAAACACCTTCTTAGTTGCATGGGAGGTGTTCCGTCTCTCGTTACTCAAATTGCTCCTGACAGGTGCTCTTTTATATTTATACGATAGTAGTTTAACGAATAACTTTCTGAATTACAACGCTGCACTTTGATCCACCTTTGGATTCTAAAGTGTGGTGTTATAGTCGCCATCACTCCTCTTCTTCCTCGGCATTGCACCCCGTGTGGTGGTTCTGCCCTGCTATTTTTTGCTGGACCAGTTTGGTCCAGATTTTGACCCAACCCGGTTTGGTCAAATTCTGCAGCCCTACCATGCCAGACTTGATTCACTCTTTTTTCGTCGGTTTTTAGTAATTTGAGATCCCCTAGGCTTCTTTTGAAGTACTCTCATGTAATATGACACATTCAAGACACTTTGAGTCTTTTTGTATTTATTTGTGGATTTATTTATTCATTAAATTATTTGTTTGTTTATTTATTTATTATTTGACTCATGTTATATTATTCATTGTTATTTATTAATGATTCGTATGCATGCAATTTACTTTATGTGGCTATGTAGGATTGTTATATTTATGATTAGATGTATTTTAGTGTCTTGCATGATCTATTTTATTATGTTATTATTGAGCTAATTTAATTACATGATTCAAGTATTATTAAACATTGTGATTATTTTACTTATTTCTAATTCCTGCATGTGTGTTTTTAATTTATTATTTCATGACTTGCGAAGTGTTGATAGTATACTACTTTGCATTTGCTTATTATTGTGTTATGTTGGAACATACCCGGTACTAGGGTTTTACCTTGTTTTGAGTGTCATCAATGTTTAGTTAATTTATTTGCATTGAATTGATTATTTATTGCTACGAGCATGCACACACTTCATCATGCATTGTTTAGATTCCAGTTGTGTTTTGTGTTAGGTTTTTGATTTCGGCTTCTGAGTCTGAGCTAGCTATTAGAGTGTGCACGCTTAGAGCTTGGATCACATGCCCGTTAGGACTCGCCTTCTATTTTTTATCACTATGCTTTGTCATATTTTATTTTTATCAAGTGGATATTTTATTGTATGCCACTTAACATAGGCCATCTTACTTATTTGAAAAAATGATGCATCAAGTGGCACATTTATCGAAAAACTCACTTGATGTGGGATTCTTGAAACTAGATTTTTAATGTGATTAATAACCCTCTATGATGGGATCCTTTGAGTTTATTTCGAAAACCTAGTCTTACTTCAACTTGCCCTTATTTCCTTAGAGCTTATTATATGATTTATGTCCTAAGACATACATTATTTTGTCAAATTTTGTGTGCATGTGAGCTATGGAAGATGTATACTCCTGTTTAGGAGGGCAGGCATGTTACTCCTGTTGAGGTGGTTCATGTTGTCATTACATCTCTACACTTTGAGCTTCTAACACCCATAGAAGTGTAGAATATTAGGTACCGTATTCTGCAGTGTATGTCATGACTTATAGTGTACTTGGCTATTGGGTCTCATGGGTTCTTGAGATCGGCATGCATGGATGATGTCGAGGGTGGTTTTCGAGTTGATGGGTTCATGGCTCAGATGTCCCCAGCTGCGGTAGGGGATTGTTAAGTGTTTAAAATATATAATATTTCCCTATGTTTTTAATATGATTTTGTACTTCTCGGGTATAAACATTATTAATTAAGTAATATTTTACTTTATTTTTTAGTTAATTAATATTTTATTATATATGCTTAATTTTGATGTTTTAATGCAGAAAAAGATGAATAAATTAAGCTTTGGATTTGATTGGTCATGACACTTGGCCCCACCCAATGACTGCAATTGTCAATGGAGTCGAACAGTTGGAAACTTGAAGGGACATTATAATTAATTAGACTACGTCGATTTGTGAACACCCTCTTCGAATTCTTGTATCTCCACTTCTATATAAAGGGGTGGTCATTTGTTGTTGATCATATCTCATCTTTTGGCTTCGGAGTGTAGTGAAAGTAGTAGTATTAGTTTTGTAATTTCTTTCTTTTCATAATAAAAATTAGTTTCTTCTTTATAATGTTTTCTATTTTTATTATGGAGTAGTCTTATATTTCGTTCTAGAGAAGAATGGAACTTAACATGATTTAATTGAATTCATTTCACCTCTTATTCTTTTATTCAATCGAATTGTTTAAATTATCATATTCTTAATGCTAAGAATAGATTGATCACCTAATTCTTAGATCAATCGAATTATTTGAATTATCATATTCTTAATGCGAAGAATAGATTGATCACCTAATTCTTACATCACGAGGTTTAATTAGATTTCAGGAGAAATTAATTAAATTATTCATTGATAATTCATCATACGATAAGTCTTTTGACTTATTTGTCGTTGTAGTCGGGAGATTCAGAACACCGTATGCGATTGTAAGGCAAATCTTAATGCATTATTTTGTTGATTAATCAATTATCACCGGGAGGTAGAAATTGAGGCAAAATAATAGAAGCATGAAGGAGCGGGAGCCACGGGAGCCACCATGTTATATAATTATCCTAGATCGACAATATGAGGGAATAAAAGATAAGAGGAAGATTTAATGAAAATTAAATTAATGTTAAGAGAAATTCGACTCTAGAATGAATTTTATTATTGTAACTCTTTTTTAATTTAAAGTTATTATTTAGATTTTTGTTTCTGTTTTATTTTTAATTTAATTTCATTTAATTAATTTATGGAAATTCATCTCTCTGTGGGACGATACTCGATTTTATCATTATATTACTTGTTATTATTTGGGATGAGTGACACTTATTATTATTGATATTTTCTTATTTATATGCATGTATTGATCAGAAACCTTGGTAGTAGTTGATTGGAGTGGAGGGACACAAGGACTTCATAGACACACATCTGGTGCATTTCTCTTGATGTTTATCTTTTGGTTTATTTACAGTAGAGAAAAAATAATTTAATTTTATAATTCTTTCTGAAACTTAATAAATTTATTTTTAACAAAAAGAAAAATAAAAAACCACATCACCAATCAGAATATCACAAATTGAATTTAAATTAAATAAGAAAAATCTATCAAATGCACCAATATGTTAAATATAATCAATACATGTTATCTATATATATATAAAACTAGTGTATGTATCTTGTTACTGTTTATAATTGATTAGCATATTTTCATGACCAGAGACTTAATTATTATAGATTGTTTGATTTATTTCATAATTAGAATATCAATTGTATTTTTGTGTGTTATTAGTTAAAGGGAAAAATTAATGTGAGCTACACCTCATATAATTTATATATATGAGCTAAACTTCAAATTTAAACTTTTTTCAATGGGTCCCACATAATGGGGTCTATGTAGGTCCCAAGTAGATAACATAAATAAGGTGTTGACAAATTTTTATATTTTTAGACATCAATATGACATACTTTTTATTTTTATTTTTTGAAAAACTACAATTGATTAAAGGATTTTTAAATTTAATTTTTATTCATAAATAAGATAAAAGTATCATCTGAATGAAAAAGGTTTTGGTTCCACCCTTATAAAAAGCTGGGGACAAAAGTTTCTTTTCCCCAAAATTTCTCTATTTTTGCTAGATGTGGAGAAATAATTTAATATTATCTTTATATTTATAGGTAAATATGTATTAATTTTCTTACTTTTTTATGCCTAAAACCATATAGGAATTTTTTACCACCACACTTTTCGCCTGACTCTACTCCAAAATTTTATGGTATATTTTAATTTTATTAAACTGTGGAGTAAACTTAAATCTTTTGTACTTGCTTAAAAGTATTAGATTGATTTGAAAATTTATAAGTATCTTATTTATTGATTTTTATATTTATCTATGTGGATTATAATTAGTGGGACTTACTAAATTGCTCCAAAATTATAACCACTAGAGTAAATAGGAATATATTATTAAATAAGTTAATTATTTTAAGTGGTTGATTTCAAGCTAAGTATGCTTGTGTGATGCCTTGCATAAAGGCACACATGCACGTCATGAATATGCATAAACGCGTATAATTATTTACGCACGTTTCGCTACTTATTATGTTACTACAGTTTTTAATATAACATATATAACGTTAATTATATAAATAATCAAATGAATACAAGTAGGGATAGGTATTGCTTAGTTTGACACATGGAGGAATAAACGAACTTGAAACGATTACATTACTTAATTATCTACCATGGCCCGCGATGAAGTGGGAGACGATGTCAATGGGTCGCTATCCTACCCATGGGTCGCTAGATTCTATTAAAGTAGCCATTCAACGACTAATAAAATGTGGATCGTCACATTATATATCATTAGGCAAGATATTGTGTCATGTCAAACTTATATTACAGATAATTTTTAATTTTATGTATAAACTCTCATTGAATAATGAGATAAAAAATAATAATTTAATATTTTAAATATAATCTTCAATTAACTTTGAGAGCATAGATCCTAATAAATGAAAAGACAAACTTTAATAATTTGATTTTTTAATTACATTTTTTAAAGTTATTTAGTTAAATCTGTTTAGTATGAAATTAGAAATTGAGGTTAAGAGGGTTCCGTGACCCTTCTCAATTAGAGGAATTTTTATTGTTCTTTTTCATCTAAAGTTATAAATTAAGGTTAGACGGGTTTGAACACGTGATCCTTAACGGTAGGAGGTATTTTATTATTTTTTGATTTTTAATGAACTTTGATCAATCAAATCTCATACTTTTATATACAGACTAGTATTGAATTCCCCTTTTATTAAGAAGAGTAGATTGTACTCCCCTCATTTAATTTTCATATCAATTGTAAACTTAATTGTAGTTGGATGCTCTTTTCAGTATGTATTAGTAGCGGATTTATATTAGTAACACCCAATTTGGCATGAAGGACAGGCCAAATCGTAATATTATCTTTCGAAAAGCTACTCTTTGGATTATTCTTAGATGATGTTAAACATAATACGCATACTTAGTTACCTGTTCCACATATCTACGATTGAAAATTAAACACACAGACATAGAGGTTTCATCAAGTGTCATGACACCTGGTCTTCATGCTATATGAACCATAAGCTCCTATGACCTATGTTATTCTAACACACACAGCTACACCAAAAATAAGTTTTAGAGTATCTGATATGTTCCCTATCATGTTTTGAGACTTTCAGGTTTACACACCCTACAGATAAATGTTAGAGTGTCCCAAAATTAATATTCCATGCCAACAATAATAATAATAATAATAAAGAAAAGAAAACAAATAGCACACCATAACGAACAATTACAACATGTATTCATAACAAAGTTTAGGGCACTGGCCCACATCAAGTTACAAAAATCCCAAGGGTCCAAATATGTAAATGCCAAATACACCAAATACATAAGCTCATAAGCCCAAAACAGATAAGTACTACCACACAAAACCCACAAATACAACAATAGGTAGCACACCCCCAGCCACAAGCCTCACGATCCGACCACCTATGTTGGCCAGCGACGCGCGCACTCACCTATATAGATATAAGAAATTCAACATAATCAACAAGTTTGATCACTAACCCAAAAATAACTATTGATAAACAATACTGGCAAATGAGTATCTTAATACCTACGAAAATCATAAAACTTAAAAATCCATCACAAGGTGGTAAGCTGAGGTTGACACGACTAAACATCATACAATAAATATTGTAGTAAACTCGATGACTTCATACATATATACATACATATATGTGCTTGTGCCCTCACATCCTCCATATAACCCACCACAATGCTCAAGTGGATTGGATCACTTTAGTTATTTGTAAAATTTTTGGATATGCATTGCATTCACAGTACTCTACTTATATTACACTACTTTAGGGTATAAAGGAGTACTAGTGTAATTCATACTACTCATACCACTCACTCTTTGATTCGTGAAATCTGTAAAACCATGCGTACTTATATAATAGGCTCAGGAAGGGATTAATATGAACAATTTCTGAATCTTCAGTTTGACAACCAAAAAGGGATCTCATCCATTAGTTTTAATAAACTACAATAAACTCGCCAAAATGTCCCAACATTGGAGGGATCCGATAAAATGTCGTGACAACATCCTATGTTTAAAGCACGATTAAACTCGACATTCAATGAGCCAAATAGCGGCGAAGTAGAAGAGCCCTATGAAGTGCGATTAAACTTGATACTCAAGCAGCCAAATAGAGATTAAGCAGAAGAGTCCTACAAACCTGGATGAGTCAAGCTCCTCATCCAAACTTGGTGAGCTCACTACGCATAACCTAGCAAGGAAATGAAATCTTAATGAACCTATGATCGCATACACAAACAAAACGCGGCAAGGCCTCAACATATCGATGACATAGAGAAGCTTAATTAGCTTACTTATTTACCTAATGAAGTGTCAATCCTCATTAGATAACCTTAATTAGGGTTTGGGTTACATGTATAATTAGTAAAAGTCTTTTGCTTAGGATTCTTATCGAACAAACTTAACCAAACAATATTTTGGATGGCCAAACAGTGTATAAATAGGCTGGGATTTGGACCAGTGGGCCCTAAAACTCTAGGAATTTGATACAAAAATTACCAAGTGCAAGACCATGGATCAACATGGTAAACAAGGCCCACTAAGGTTGGGCATAGATGTTGGGAACAATATTCCTGGGTCGCATACAAATTTTCCTAAGTATTGTTCATGAACTTGGAGACTCCAAATTGGCCTGTGTAAATGGATAGCATCAGGAAAACCCATGGGCTTGAATCCTGTAAAATTTCAAGTCCAAACTCTAAGGGATTTGAGCTTGAGCAGATTCAGGAAGGGAAGGCATTGGCGAGATCGTTTCTAGAGCTGGCTGGACCTAATGAGTTTAGGGAATTCATCACACATGAGGTACTAAGCCAATGGTTCTCAAATTTGTATGAAATGTTACCGGACATACCCTAATGTGGGGGTGAAATTTCATATAATTTCATCACCAAATGACTAGGGTATGGGATTTTGAAACCGATGCTGCTGGACTAGGGTTTCACTTTGTATTCTTGTACATTGCACAAAACCCAATTAACTAACCACGTAAGCAATTTTTAAATGTGACCAAAATTTACTTCTTTCTAGTTGACATTTAGTGAGTTCAAAAATAATTTTCATAGATTTATTATGAATTTTAATTGGCTCATCACGGAGTACAGTCTTAGAGCACAAAATAGGACTTCAACAGAATAGCAAACACATAGTTCATTTAGGGTTTTGTTCATGATCTTACAATGATTATCTTAATGTGATATTTTTATAGGAGCATGCCAACAAGAATAGCTGAAAATTTGCAAAATATTTACAGCAACAGCAACCTACATCAGTGTGTAAAAATTTGTAGAAAAGGCGATCAGGTCATAGTAACTATGAAAGCTACCTCCATTTTCTAAGTTTGAAAACCGTACATGGTCATACATGCCATAACAGATAAAATTATGTGCATTAAAGTTGTATATCTATCATTGTGAGTGCAACAAGATAAATAGTATGCAAAAATACCATCTACATTATGAGATATGCATTTTCTATCGAAACAGTGCACAAATCTACATAGCTAACATGCAAAAATCATATCTTTTTAAGTAAACATATAAAAAAGATGATTCCAAAGCCTAAAAACTATACCAAACAAATATACATGAGAAAATTGCGCAAAAGTAACACATGATCATCCATATGCACAAACAGAAGCACACAAAACAAAAATGAGGTAAAAAGGAGGGACCTTTACCTCAACCGGTTCATAGAGGAGGTCTCATGTAGCATCTAACCCAAAAACCTACAACTCTAGAGCCTTGGACAAGCTTGGAGAAGTTTGGAGGATGGGAATGGATAGAGAAGAAAAGGGGAGGCAAGGGAGAATTGTAGGAAGTGAGCCAAAGGGTGAAAAGTGAGGGAGAAGGGAAGCTTTTATAGAAAAGGAAAAATCCTCTAGTGTAAGAGTTGTTAGAACTTTATAACTTAAACTTAAAAACAAAACTTTATTAGTCTTAATATCAAATCATCAAGTAAATAAAACTTGATAGTGGAAGCGTACCTAAATCCATAAAAGTAAAATGATTCTTTACCTCAGGTTTTGATCTTCCAAATTCAATAATAATTTTTAAAATCAAAGTTACTGGACAATATGATACCAGAATGAAAACTACTTATGAATTCATGCACCATGATCTCCTTATTTATAGCCTTCGTTTCATAATTTAAATTTAACCCATCATAAAAGAAAAATTATGAAAATGGTATCTACACATTGAATTCCACACATTTATTTATGATATTCACATTGAATTCCACACCTTTATTTATCGTATTCACATTGAATTCCACACCATTATTTATTGTCCATAAATACTTAACTTTAATAGATCAATTAAATTTAGGCTAACCTTAATTAACAACATATTATACAATTCTAGATTTATGTATATATTTATGTCCAACATTCAACAATCTCCTACTTGGACTATATATATATATACAAAGATAATTGTATATAACCTTATGAGCTCAAAAATAACAAATGCTATTATTCCAAAATAACAGTCTTGTCCATTAATTAATGCTAATATAGGATCAAGACAATTTTCGTTACATTTATTGTAATTAAAGCCATCCATGGTCACATACATCAACATAATTAAATGACATAGATTAAGTGTGGATATGTAGCATGAAAATTACATTTAATTTGATCTGAACATGCCTATTTTCAACTGGTCCAACCTTATGAGATCACCAAAATAGAGTGAAAGAGTGAAACATAAACCAAATACCACAATAAAACAAACTCGTACTAAAGTGGCATATCAACAAATGATACAACACCTATATGAGCAACATGATCATGAAAGACCTTGGGCAGTAAACTTTTAGTAAGTAGATCCGCAACTATGAAGTTTGTCTTAATATGCTTTATAGAGACATTACCGAAACTTTATCACTCTAAACTCTTTCTTTTACAACAAGGAACTTGATCTAATGAGCTCATGTTGTTATTTGAATATGATACTGTAAACTGATTATCACAAAATAACCTAAGTGATATTTCAATATTCTCAATAATGCGTAGCCCTGTGACAAAATTCTGCAACCATATTCCCTGATTGGATTCCTCATAACAAGCTATGTATTTAGTTGCCATGGTGGAAGAAGCTATGAGGGTTTGCTTAAAACTCTTCTAAGAAATTGGTCCTTGAGCAAGTAGGTAGACATAGCTTGACATCAACAAAAATCAGAATCATAATACCCAATGATCTCAAGTTGACTTGACTTCCAATATGCAAGCATGTAATGTTTTGTTCTCTAAAGATACCTCATGACTTTATTAGCTACTTTCGAATGATCCAATTTTGGATTACTTAAATATCTGGCCAACATTTCAACAATATACGTAATATCTAGACGCATACATACTTTAGCATACATAAGACTTCCCATTGCTGAAGCATAGAGAATCTTTTGCATTTCCTTTCCTTCTGTGTCATTTTTAGGACATTGATTGTGATGGAATTTGTCTCCTTTAAAAACAAGGGTATCTCCTGGTTTACAACCTTGCATGCCAAATCTCTTAAGCACTTTTTTATATAAGTCTTTTGTGATAATCCAAGTATACATCAAAAACGATTTTGATGTATTTGAATTCCTAATACAAAAGATGCATTTCCAAGATCATTTATTTCAAGTTTCTTTGATAAAAATCTCTTGGTGTTGAGTAAGAACCTTATATCATTACTCGCAAGCAATATATCATCAACATATCTAAACTGCACGAAAGAGCCAGGTCAACTGAGTGGGTGTGCGCAAGCACGCTAGCTGAATGCCTCACGTCTAGGGCATAAGGAGGCCCATATCTGAAAGGCTAAACCTATTAATTGTTGGTGCAAGGACGCTAGTAGGACACCTTTATGCCCAGAACAGGTTATGCACATTTAGGGTTTGCAAACTAAGGCGGCTAAGGCGACCTCGAAAAGTGCCTCACGGGTCCCATAGGGGCTAGGTTCGACCGAAAAGGGGTTCAAACATACAACAAGACAAATAGACTTGTGAGGGACATAGCCCTAAACCTAATTAGACTCGACATAAATAAAAACCGAAAACAAGAGTTAGAACAACATAGTATCTAGTCGGGCGGCGCAAATCATATAGGGAAACTAAGGTCGTAGCTTATGTATATATACCAAACATATGCATGTGGCAAAAGACTCGGGCATGCAATTCAATTCGGATCGTGGTCATACATAAACTAAACTGTCATGCGAAAGGTCCGGGCTTTACAATATCTAGTTGAGGTTCTCATAAAGCACATAATCGAATATGACAAGAATATGTAAATGTAGAAAATATTTAATTTTGGGCCGAGTTCAGATCTTTATCCTTTATCCTTTTCTTATCACAAAGGAATGATACATTATTTTTATTTATTAAAGGGTATTATTGTCCTAAAAATTATTATAATATGTATTATATAGTAAATTTGTTTATCATAAAGCAAGAAAAAAATCGGACTACAGCTAGATGTACATCATTGATGTGAAAATTAGAAGAGGGGTATTGATTGACATAAAAACTTAACAAAGGTTAAAGTTGAGAAGATTTTAATTTATAAATATATAAATATCCGCACCAAGTCCATGAATTTACATCAAAGATTAATACTTTCAAAAATAAGCTCACAACTTATACAATCACCTCATTGTTACCTTGCCTCTTAGGCTTGGATCAGTAATCAGCAGAAATGTGTTCAAAGGCATAACATATATCCGAAGGTATTCTATCTACAAGATTCTCGAAATACAGTTACGTAATAACAAAATAATATCCAAAAGGACTAATCAATTGATAATAAGGGTTTCTTTGGTTAGCATGAAATAATATAAAATGTATAAATTTTTCTTAGTTATCTACTCTTATTAACAAAAAAAAGAACTCAATGCAAGCCTATCACTAAAACTAGGAGATATAACCAATCAAAACACATGAACAAAAACAAAAAAAATAATAAATCAAATTATTGTAGCTTAATATTTTCATTTGTATCTATCTTTGAAGTTAACAAAAATTTATATTTAAGATATTAAGCTATTATAATCTATCTCATTAATATTAAATGAGAATTAATCAATAAAACTAAAATTTATCTAAAATTCAAGTCGCACAAAACAATTACCTCTTTTTACTTGTGATTTTTTCAGAAATTGATGGAGATGACATTTCTTCGAGGACTTTTTGGTACCAAGTCTTACTTGCATTTTACCATAAAATAGTCTAAACTGAATAAATTTTTAATTATTGAAGATGAATGTGTTCGCCATATATAACACTAAATTTTATAAATTTTTATATTTTTTCTATGATAATCAAACATCGGACCCTAAGGAACAAAAATTGTAACTTGCACTCCTGACAGATTAAACTACAAATCTTTGCCACAAAATCCAACATTGAATAAAATTCAAGGCATGCTCGAGGGTGCTTTCCTCAATTCAAAGTTACAACTCTTTACAGGGTCTTCATTCTTCAACTAATATATATGTGTCCAAGGTCCAATGGATATTTTTTCTCTGGTGAGTGCAGCAAAAAGGAGAACCTATAATTCCAGTCACGCCAAGAGATTGAAGATGAAATCCTTTTTAAAAACAAGCCTTATCAACGAATCCTTTCGAAAACCCGAGTTTAAAACTCTAACAAATTTAAAATGCAAAATAACATGTGTAATGCTTGACTCGTGTGTTGGTGGAGGTAGAAGGAGCGTGCTTTTGCAACTTGAGAAAGTCATTGTCCCCCAACAATAAATTGTCGTGTACTTTCATTAACTGCTTTCAAACAACATGCAGAAAATGAGGTAACTATTTTTAAAAAAATAAAACATTGATCAGGAAAATATTTTGTTAGCTCATTCCGTATATAACCTTTGTCATGTACGTATGTATAATGGGAGCTTGAGTATACTACAGTACCCTAATACTCAAAATTGTTTGTAATAGTGTTAGTAAATCAGTGTTGGTTCTCTAATAAGAACTGGCCAAATCCACTATCAAGTACGTATCAACTCCTTTTTGGGGGAAAAAACGCTTCTATATGCAATAGCATTGAAACTTTTTTCATCATATTCACTCACAAAAAATGAACATTTTCATTTATCACTTTTGATCATAGGGCTTCAAATATACAACAAGCTAAATAGACATGTATGGGCACAATCCTAAACTTAGAGCTCGATTCAAATAAAAACAAAAAATAAGAGTTAAGACAACATAGTATCTAGTCGGGCGGCACCAATCATCACGGGAAATCTAAGGTCGTGACTCACACATATATACCATATATACATATACATGTGGCAAAGAGACTCAGGCATGCAATTCGATCTGGATTGTGATAGAACATATGCTAAACTGTCACGCAAAAGGTCCGAGCTTTACAATATCAGGTTGACGTTCTTATAAAGCACATAATCGAATATGACAAGAATATGTAAATGTAGAAAATATTTAATTTTGGGCCAAGTTCAGATCTTTATCCTTTCTCCTTTTCTTATCACAAAGGAATGATACACTATTTTTTATTTATTAAAGGGTATTATTGTCCTAAAAATTATTATAATAGGTATTATATCGTAAGTTTGTTTATCATAAAGCAAGAAAAAAAATCGGACTACAGCTAGATGTACATCATTGACGTGAAAATTAGAAGAAGGGTATTGATTGATATAAAAATTTAACTAAGGTTAAAGTTGAGAAGATTTTAATTTATAAATATATAAATATCCGCACCAAGTACATAAATTTACATCAAAGATTAATACTTTCAAAAATAAGCTCACAACTTATACAATCACCTCATTGATACCTTGCCTCTTAGGCTTGGATCAGTAGTCAGCAGAAATGTGTTCAAATGCATAACATATATCCAAAGGTATTCCATGTACAAGATTCTCGAAATACAGTTAAGTAATAACAAAATAATATCCAAAAGGACTAATCAATTGAAAATAAGGGTTCATTTGGTTAGCATGAAATAATATAAAATGTATAATTTTTCTTAGTTATCTACTCTTATTAATAAAAAGGAACTCAATGCAAGCCTCTCACTAAAACTAGGAGATATAACCAATCAAAACACATGAACAAAAACAAAAAATAAATAAATCAAATTATTGTAGCTTATATTTTCATTTGTATCTATCTTTGAAGTTAACAAAAATTTATATTGAAGATATTAAATTATTATAATCTATCTCATTATTATTAAATGAGAATTAATCTATAAAACTAAAATTTATCTAAAATATAAGTAGCACATAGTCCGATATCTGGCCTAATAGTTTTTAAAGAATAAGTTGCCATGTTTATGTGGGTCTTCACAAAACAATTACCTCTTTTTACTTGTGATTTTTTCAGAAATTGGTAGCGATGGCATTTCTTTGGGGACTATTTGGTACCAAGTTTTACTTGCATTTTAACATAAAATAGTCAAAAATGAATAAAATTTTAATTATCGAAGATGAATGTGTTTGCCATAAATTACAATACGTTTTATAAATTTTTATATTTCTTCCACGATAACCAAACATCGGACCCTAAAGAACAAAAATTGGAACTTGCCCTCCTAACACATTAAACTACAAATCTTTGCCACAAAATTCAAAATTGAATAAAATTCAAGGCTTGCTCGGTGGTGCTTTCCTCAATTCAAAGTTACAACTCTTTACAGCGTCTTCACTCTTTAACTAATAATATATATGTATCCAAGGTCCAATGGACATTTTTTCTCTGGTCAGAGCAGCAAAACGGAGAGCCTATAATTCCAGTCAAGCCAAGGAATTGAAGATGAAATCCTTTTTAAAACCAAGCTTTATCATCGAATCCTTTTGAAAACCTAACTGTAAAACTATAAAAAATTTAAAATACAAAATAACAACTTGTGTGATGCTTGACTTGTTTGTCGGTGTAGGTAGTGTTAATATTTGTGATTATGAATATTAATGATATAAAGCCAATTGTCACACTCGGAATACTAAAGGAATCTCGGGATATCAAACAGAGGTAACTATTTATTGTTCTATGGAAGATGAAGGACCTCAAAGCTTCTCTGTCAATATGGCCTAATTTGCCTCATTCTAAAACAAGACAGAATGTGAGAGAAAAAAGATAGAAATAGAAAAGGGATTTAGAGATAAGAAGATAGATCAATATTGTTCACTAGTTTAATCTTATAAAGAGTATCGAGAGAGAAAAATCTTATAATCTTAATAGTATATAGGTTTGGTGAGTAATTTTTTTGTACATCTCTATATGTTTGATGACATTAATCTTTTGTCGAAGTATTGGATTGTTCATTGTTGTCTCGTGAGGTTTTGACTCTCGAGAAAAGAAGAGCTTTCCACTTTAAATCTCTGTTATTTTGGTTTTATTTTATCTTATTTCTTAGGCATTATTTTCCCTTAACTTGTGTTTGTTGTTATTGATCTCCAACTTTGGGGATTTTTCTCAACAATTGGCGCCGTATGTGGGAATTTTGGGTCTCATTCATTCGGATCTTGATTTGAGTGGGATTCATGGTGGACACTTCCAAGACTGGGAAGATTGAGAAATTTCTTGGAACAAATTATCAATGGTGGAGGATGCAGATTAAGGATCATCTATATGAGAAACAACTATATCAATTGCTTGTAAGTACCAGGCTAGAAGCGATGTTAGCCGAGGAGTGGGCCTTGTTGGATAAGCGAGTCTTAGCTATTGTTCGATTCTATTTAACATAGTCGGTGTTATTTTATGCCTCCAAACAAACAACCGTCAAAGGGTTGATGGAGGCATTAGCTGGGGTTTATGAGAAGTCATCAGCCTCTAACAGGTTATTTTTGTTGAGGAAGCTTGTCTATTTAAGGATGCTCGAAGGTAAATCTATTGCTAATCATTTGAATGATTTCAATAAAATTTGATCACAACTTAAATTTGTGGAGATGACCTTTGGTGAAGATATTAAAGTTTTAATGAACATGTGTTTTTTCGGAAAGTTGGGATATGGTAATTACATCTATAAATAATGTATCAAAAGAACAACTAAAGTTTGATGAAGTGCTTAGTGCAATTTTGAATCAAAAGATGATGAAGAGGAGCATGGAGATAGCACATTGTCCATCTCGGGCACAACTTTGTCGATGGACAAAAGCAAGGGCAAAGAAAGAGGAAGAGGTCAAAGTAGAGGTCCTAAGAACCGAGGGTGCTCTAATTCCAAAGGAAAGTTCAAGGGTGGGGTGACAAGGAAGGACATGTAAAGAACGATTGTCTTGAGTGAGTCATGAATGTAGCTAATGCTGTAGATTGTCATGAAGAGAAATTTTGTTTATCTGCTCATGATGATTACAAAATAGATACATGGTATGTTGATTCAGTTGCTTCATTTTATTGTACTTCTCACAAAGAATGGTTTTGTGATTTTGTCAAGAGAGTTTGGAAACTTATTCTCAACGAGGTCAGGTATATACCTAAATTGGAGAAGAATCTTATATCTATTAACAAGCTGGACCAAGAGGGCTATAGGATCACATTAAAAAATAATTAGTGGAAGATCAGCAATGGAGCGTTGGTGGTGATCAAGGGGAAGGCGGTGGGCACACTTTACCCATTGTCTACCAAGGTAGATCCATTTGTTTCTTTGCCCGCTGAGAAGAATGATATATCAAATATATGGCATCGAATGATTTGTCACTTGAGCGAGAGTAGGATGAGGATCTTACATTCTAAGAAGGTTTTGATAGCTATAATTGATTCTAACTTTGGTTTTTGTGAAGATTGTGTTTAAGGTAAACAGAAACAAGTCAAATTCACAAAGGATGGGCAAGAGATAAAATCCAAAAGGTTGGAGTTGGTTCATACGGACGTTTGGAGGCCAGCCCATGGTAAATCTTTTGAAGGTTATTTCTATTTTGTTACTTTCATTGATGATTTTAGTAAGAAGACATGGATCTACACTATTAAGAAAAATCAAAAGTCTTTAGCATTTTCAAAAGATGGAAGCCTGAGTTAAGAATGAAATAGGTTTGAGATTGAAATGTCTTCTGTCTTATAACGGCGGAGAATATTGCAATAAGGAGTTTGACTCCTATTGTGAAAAGTGGGGAATTAGAAGGATTAAGACAGAGCCAAGAACACCACAACAGAATGGGGTGGTAGAGAGGATGAACATGGCCATCCTAGAGCGAGCGAGAAGCATGAGAATTCATGCTGGACTCCCTTTGCATCTTTGGGGTGCCATTGTAGATACAACTATCTATCTAATCAACCAAAGTCCATCAAGCATCTTAGATGGAAAAATACTAGAAGAGGTATGGACTGGTAAGAAAGTTGACTATTCTTTTCTCAAGGTCTTTGGTTGTATTGCATATGCACTTGTTGATAGGGAATTAAGAAAGAAGCTTGATTCAAAATCCCTCAAGTGTGTATTTCTTGGATATGGGGGTGACGAGTATGGTTACCGGATGTGGGATTTCGAGAACATTTAGTTGTTTCAAACTCGGGATGTTGTATTCAATGAAGAGTGCATGTACAATGACATGAAGAAAGAAAAGATTGAGGAGTAGAAAGAAAAATAGTATATGGAGCTTGATGAGATAGATGAAGAGATACCAAGTGCTGAAAATCAAGGATTTGTTCCAAGTGATGTGGAAACAATTATCTTATAAGAAGACAGAACAAGAAAGTGAATCACAGGCTAATCAACCAAACGATGATGAATCAGATTCTGAATATTCTGATGCACAAGTTGAAATTGATGACTCAGAGCCACCACAAGAGATAATTGTTGCTCTCGAACCAAGGAGAAGCACAAGGGTTTGAAAACCTACTCAAAACTTAAATTTAATTGTATACTGATGAAGGAGAACCAGAGTCCTATGATGAAGCCATGAGTGACAAAGTTCATTTTAAGTGGGAGTTGGCCATGAAGGATGAGGTGTCATCATTAGAGAAGAATCATACATTGGAGTTGGTGAAGTTGTCACAAAAAGAAAGGTTCTACAAAACAAGTGGATCTATCGTGTCAAGTATGAAACTATTGGTGTACAAAGGTATAAGGCAAGACTTGTGGTGAAAGGTTTTAGTCAAAGAGAAGGAACTAATTTTAATGATATACTTGCACATGTTGTAAAAATGACTTCTATTATAGAATTATTTTGAGTATTGTGGCTGTAAAGAGGTTGTATTTAGAATAGATTGACATAAATACGGCTTTCCTTCATGGTGATTTGGAGGAGGAGATCTATATGGAACAACCAAAAGGATTTGCAATCAATGGTAAAGAAAATATGGTGTGCAAATTGAAGAGGAGTATATATGGACTCAAACAAGTACCAAGACTATGGCATTTGAAATTTGATAAGCTCATGTTAGATAATGGATTTGCTTCGAGCAATTCAGATCATTGTATATATCTATAAAAGTTTAATGATGGAAAATACATTATTTTAACTTTGTATGTAGATGACATGCTTGTTACTGGGATTTGTATGGAGAAAATTGTTAATCTCAAGATGAGGTTAGTCAATAGTTTTTCCATGATGGACTTGGGTGAAGCAAAACAACTTCTTGGGATGCAAATTACCCGAAACAAGAAGAGCAAGAAGTTGTAATTATCTCAAGAAGAGTATGTGAAGAAAGTTCTTGGAAGATTCAACATGAATGAATTAAGCTGGTGACTACTACTTTAGGTAGTAAATTCCAATTGCCAAAAGAACAAGGTGCTAAGAGTGATGAGGATAAAGCTTACATGAAACGGTGTCTTATGCTTCAGCTATTGGAAGTCTTATGTATGCTATGGTGAGTACAAGACCAGATAATGCACATGCAGTGGGGTTGTGAGCAAATTCATGAATAACCAAGGAAAAATACACTGGAAGGCAGTGAAATGGATTTTCAGGTATTTGAAAGGAACTTCTAATTACCGTTTGTGTTTTGGGGGTGATATTATTGATGTGCAAGGTTATGTGGATTGGGACCAAGTTGGAAATAGAGACAATGGCAGGAGTACGTCTGGATACATCTTTACAATTGGTGGAACCGCGGTGAGCTGGGTTTCCAAATTGTAAAAGATAGTTGCTCTAATCTTCAATTGAGGCTGAATATGTGGCTGCTAGGGAATCTAACAAGGAGTATATTTTGATTAAAACTTTAATAAATGAGTTAGGTTTTAATGAGATTGATTGAAAGTTGTTCACTGATAGTGAAAGTGCAATCCATTTAGCCAAGAACTCAGCATTTCATTCTATGACCAATTCGATTAATGTATTATTTTATCATATCTTTGTTAGAAGAAGATAAATTGAAGTTGGAAAAGATTGATGGTAAAAAGAATCCGGCGAATATGTTAACCAAACCAGTGGAGGGACAAAAGTTGAGTTTTTGCTCAACTTTGGTGAACTTGCACTAACATGCAGGTGAAAGATTTATGCAACGAACAAGTGGAGGAAAATCAGGATTGGAGTGTTCCAATCGGATTCCAAGTGGAAGATTGTTAATATTTGTAATTATAAATATTAATGGTATGTAGCACATTGTCACATTCAGAATACTAAAGGAATCTCGAGATATCAAACAAAGGTGACTGTTTGTTATTCCATGAAAGATGAAGAGCCTCAAAGCTTCTCTATACATATGATGTCATTTGACCTCATTTGCATTATTCTAAAACAAGACAAAATGTGAGAGAAAAAGAGAGAAATAGAAAAGGGATATAGAGATAAGAAGATAGATCAATATTATTCACTAGTTTAATCTTATAAAGAGTATTGAGGGAGAGAATCTTGTAATCTCAATAGTATAGGTTATATGAGCAATCTTTTTGTACATTTTTGTATGTTTGATGGATATAATCTTTGGTTGAAGTAGATTGTCCGTTATTATCTCATGGGTTTTAACTTTCGAGAAAATGAGAGTTTTCTATATTAAATCTCTATTCTTTTGGCTTAATTTTATCTTATTTTTCAGACATTATTTTTCCTTAACTTGTGTTCGATGTTATTGATCTCCAACTTTGGAGATTTTTCTCAACAAATAGAAGGCCCGTGTTTTTGCAACTTGAGAAAGTCATTGTCTCCCAACAATTTTTCATTAATTGCTTTCAAAGAACATGCAGAAAATGAGGTAACTATTTTCTTAAAAAATAAAACATTGATCAGAAAATATTTTGTTAGATCATTCACTATATAACCTTTGTCATGTACTTATGTTAGATGCTATATCGATTTTTGTGTATAATAGGAACATTGCCGACGAGATGCATGCTTTAGGGCGTGGAGCTTGAGTATACTACAGTACCCTAATACGCAAAATTGTTTGTAATAGTGTTTGTAAATCAGTGTTGGTTCTCTAATAAGAACTGGCCAAATCCACTATCAAGTACGTATCAACT
>JAURVB010013829.1:0-18957 GCA_033002965.1 Piper betle | reverse complement strand
CCTTTCCTGACACTTCCTCATCCAAACCCTATCGCCACTGACGCCGCCGCCGCATTGCCTCTGATCAACAAATCTCTGCCTTGCTGTACCGTCGTCGTGCCACCTCGACCACACTCGGCCACCGTCTCGCTGCCCCGACACCGGAATTGCCCCATGAGGCGCAATGCTCCTATTGACGATTCACCACTATCTGGGCCTCTCCGCCACTTCCATGATGTCAAAGCCCTTCCCCTCAATCAGAGAGATCAACCGCCCATCAAAACTTGACGCCACCACGACCACTCATCGCCGCCGTGGTCATCCTTGCCATCACCACCATTGGGACGAGTGCTAACCCTTACCCCTGATTGCCCTGCAGAAACAGTCGCCAAAACACTGCCAGAACAGTCCTTGAAAAGCCGCTGGAAAATTGGATTCATCAAAATTTGTCAGAAATCATCTGATCTTCTGCCAAATCCCTCCGATCTAACCCTATCAAACTTCAGATGCCATACGGTGCCAAATTGGTGCCATGAATCACGCGAGTTATAATTTATTTTAATTTAATTATTTTAAAGTACTAATTATTAGAATTGCATTCCAAGATTTGCTAATTGTGTGTTATAATTATATATATAAGTGTAGGTTTGATTAAGAATAAAATATGAAATGGTTTGATTGAGTGGTGTTACAAATGGAAGCTAAGAAACTAAATAAGGTAACTAAGTAATGATCATGATCTAATGCAAACTAGCCTAATTAGACTTTCTAGAATTAACATAGGTTGATGTGATTGCGATTGATGAGTGATGGATGCATGCATGATATAGGATGTATGACTGCATCATGAATGGGCGTTAGTGTTTAGTTTTGATGTGTAGGTACAGAGTAGGAGCTCGCCACCTTGGCGTAAGGACCCGAATGGAGCTTCTACCAGGTCCGTTTAGGACTCCTTCTCTGTTTTACACTATCCTATGGTGTATTTGATTTATCATGTGCAGGGCAAGTTAAGTGGTGTTTTATCGGATCCTACTTAACTCGGGCCATTTAGCCAAATGTTTTCTATATTGATAACCCTTGAGGTTGACATCCCTCGAGTTAGTTTTCAAAATTGAGATCCACCATAAGTTGCCTTCTGGCTTATTGTACAAATCCCATCCCAGACCTACTAATTATATATAGTTTTTGAATTTTCAGTGAGAGATGGAATGAGGGAAATTCGATGACCGTACTACGCGAGCGGGTAGGTGTTAGTCAACAGTGGGTTTGGAACACGTGAGCGCCCACTCCTTTCCTGTCGAATCCTAACAACTCCGTAAAGGCATCCTGAGTCACTTTTATTCTTTAGTCCAAAGCTGCTCACCAGCAAAGCCAATTCCGCGTTAGTGATAAAACCACTAAGCCGCATAATTAAATGAAACAAGTCAATAAAATCCTCATTCTTGTTTCAAGAGTCTTTTAGTTATTATGAGCATATGCTGAGCTCGTTATATGCTGGGAGGGGTTGCCACCCCATCCAGCTACCATCCCATGCATGCGCACACACGCTAGGTGGCCCACAGCCTGTAGTTACTGATGTTTGCCATTTACTCACCCTCTAGGTTTCACAAGTGCATAATGAGCCGTCTTGCACCATTGCGCCCTATTGACCCTTTCAGCTTGGGGACAGGTGCTCAATCTTTAAGGTGGTGTTGCCTTCTGCCTAATTGAGCCGACCCCGGTTGCATTCCAGTGCATGGTGGTCAGGTACTCAAGTCGACCAAGACTCCCACATAGTAATTTTAAGGGTGCGGCCGCATGTCGGACTGAGTCAATTCCTTGACCCTAGTTGCACTTGGTGCATGGTGGTCGAATCTGGGCTTAGGCCGATCATGGCTGCGAACAAGGGAAAATACAATATTTCAAATAATTATACGGACCTAGATAGTTTGTAAGTGAACATGTAACTGTGACCAATGATCCCAATCTGAGCAAGAAAATAAAATTATACATAAGTATAAATTTATTCGAATAGAAATGAATGCAACCAAATGACTAATATATATATCACTATTAAAATTTTACAATATTAAATATTAAATTATTCATGTGATATAATCATTTAAACCCGACTTTACATTTTAAATTAATTATTTAAATTCTAATTCACATTTAACAAATGATAAAATAATTATTAACTTATAAACAAATATTTAATTACTATTATTAGTATATTTTCATTCGAGATGATACTTACTTAACCCCGATCTTGATTATTTAGTTTATGGTTATAATTTTTAATTGCTATCATTATTAATAGCAATTTAATTAATTAAGTTGTTCAATTAAATTGTTTAAATTAATTTGTATTATCCTAATTCAAAGATATTACTAATTATTTTAAATTATTCAACTCAATAAAGGGTCAAACTTTATTTATTTTCATTAGGTTATTTAGGTTCAACGCTTGTGATTTTTTACCTAATTATAATTTAATAACCCATTTTCTACCTTACTAACTCGTTATTAAAATAATCACTATCTTTACCTAATAATAAATATAATATGGTAAAGGTAAAATCTTTATTTTATTGATTACTTATAATCCTCAGATTTAATTTAATCGCTTGTAGTACGCCGATTAATTATCGACTGTTTATCATTACCGTATTTTTTATTACTCGTAGAGATTTTTTACAATAATTAATTAGTTTAGTAACTTTGCCCATAACCTATTAAAATGATTATTTTTAAAGATTTATTACGAGTTAGTATTATTTTTTTAACTCGAGTCAACCCATGCTTACAAAACTGCCCCCTTCTTTTTCCCCAACGTCCTCTTCTCCAAACTCTAATCTTGCACCCAAAAACCAAACCAATCCTTCTTCTCCTAGCCTCAAGACCACTACTTTCTTGCACCTTGCTCCAATTAAAAGGTTCAGCAATCTCAGACTGGCCTCAAAATAGTAAGGATCAGCCACCTTTGGACATTGCAGGGAGGATGGTCGTTCTCCCCACTTCTGCACGTCGCTGCCAGGAATTCCGGCGAGATGGTCATCCGCTATGGCCTATTCCGAAGGCCTGAACAGCCGGCGTCTACCCTCTGAATCTGCCATGACAGCGTCTGTTTCAGATGAATGCCGCTAACTCCACCCATAACTAGGTGTAACTCCGTCACCCATCAGTAGCAAGGGTCTAGGCGAGCCATCCCTTCGACCCAGCAGCCCAAGAGGTTGTCGGGGTTGTCAGCGGCTGCCTTGCAATTGTTCACAGTCACCCATCCTTGCCCAAATTCTTGCACTCGTTGGCCATGGTGAACTTCAGTTTCCAGTTTAGTTTTTTAGTTGTTTATTGGTGATTTCAGACTTCATTTCTCATGTTTATCAAGCTTATTATCAATTAAAAATATGCATGCATGAAAATTAAGAGTAGGGAGAAAGGAAGAATACCCAAGTAAGGAAGAATCCAGCACCGGTAAGGAAGAGGAGAAGAAAATGAGAATGAAGGCGGCTAGGGTGACGATGACGCCCCCCTCATAAAATATAATGAAAATGACAGTTAGGGTATGGGAAAACACCTCAACACCCGTATTTTATTTAACTGGGTAATAGGGTAAATAATAAAATATAGTAATTAACCAAATAGGATTAAACGGGTAGAGAATATGATATAAATAATAATAAAAATTCTCCAACGTACGTTCCTTCCCCAACTGAGTCGAATATTATTATTTTTCTTTTTTTCATAGTATTTACACAGTGGCACTGGGTTTGGAAGCTTCCCTTGCTCGCCTCGGTCTGCTAAACCTGCCCACCCTTGGGCACTCCTCTGACCACTGTCTGGGATGATGCTAGGACCCACTATTGAGTTTGAGGCTCAATTCCCTACTACCACTCCTGGTAAGTGCTGAACAATATTTTGAACCACAGAATTTGTATCTGCTGAAGCCTGTGCCAGTACCTGTATGGCCATCATGATCTGGGCCAATATATTCTCTGTGTTCGAATTTAGCTAAGTTGTAACGACCCGGCCATTTGTCACAACATTGTGGGCCTAGCTGGAGGAGGCGATTCCGCTATTCTTCTTGCCTCCTCTCTGTCCCAGAGCGACCTCCCCATTTCTACGTGAGTATTTCGTCCCTCATCTTATTTCTTTCCATTAGGATGTCTTGCATGCAAGGTTTGTTGGAGACACCCTGCTAAGTTGCTAGATCCCTAGCGTCTTATACATGAGGTTCTTGTCGACTGCTTGGTATGAACTACTGCGAGTCTTTGGGGTCGGGTGTTGTTTTGTTGTGGGTGTGCTGCTTTGCTTCATCCTTCGATTGGCAAGAATTGTTGGGATTCTTTGAATTGCTTGGTTGTTTTGTTAATGGATATGTCAGAATGGACCTAACAACTAATAATGGATATGTCAGAATGGACCTAACAGCTAACAATGGATATGTTAGAATGGACCTGACAGCTAATAATGGACATGTCAGAATGGACTTGACAGCCAATAATGGACATGTCAGAATGGACCTGATCAGCTAATAATGGACATGTCAGAATGGACATGACAGCCAATAATGGACATGTCAGAATGGACCTAACAGCCAATAATGACTAATCTAATAATGACCTAGGAGACCACCTAATCTCAGAATGACCTGGAAGATAAACTTTTAATCTCAGAATGACCTGAGAGCCTATAGAACTACATTGAGCTTGATCCTGACATGGGTATGTAGGCTAATCAAGATTGTTTGATTTCACCTCACTTAAGGAAGAATGAAAGTATGGTTGGTGGTTCTTTTACGAACTCAGTGTAGGAGAATGGATAATAAATTGGACTTCCTTTTCTTTTCTTGTGTTATACATGTGGCTTTGGGAAATGATCCAAGACTGTGGAACTATTATTATTATGTCTTGACTAACCATAATTTATTTTGAATGAGTCATACTTATGGTTTTAATAGAAATCATGTAACATATAAGTAATGCCCGGACCGGTTAGGGCTGGTGCATTATAGGGTTGGTTTGGTATAATTTCAAGTAAAGCCTAGCCAGCCAGGCCCACAATATTGTGAAAAATGGTGGGTGAGTTACACGCTTGGCGCATGGTGGTCGGTTATGAACTCAAGTCGACCAAGACTCCTATATAGTCACTTAAAAGGGTGCGGCCCCAAGTCGGACTGAGTCAATTCCTTAACCCTGGTTGCACTCGATGCATGGTGGTCGAATCTGGGCTCAGGCTGACCAGGCTGCTAAAAAGGGAAAGTAAATATTTCAAATAATTATACGAACCTGGATAGTTCGTAAGTGAACCTGCAACTGTGACCAACAATCCTAATCTGAACGAGAATATAAAATTATAAAAAAGTATAATTTTATTCGAGTTGAAATGCATGCAACTAAATGACAAATATATATCATTATTAAAATTCGACAACACAAAGCATGCAACATTCAACAATATTAAATATTAAATTATTCATGTGACATAATAATTTATGTGATATCCCTCAACTTACTCCCACACCTAACACCTACTGGGAGAAGATCCTGTATATAAGTGGGAATGGATTATTGATCTCTAACTTGGGTTAACCATTTTAAAGAAATGACTTAGGCCCATTATGTTGCACTTTAGGCCGGGTCGTTACACGTGGTATCAGAGCAACCTGGTTCCATGTTAGATGGTGGGCTGGCTAGGGACATTGTCTAGGCTGCCGGCCATGGGCCAGAAAGGTCGTGGGCTGGGGCTAGCTACAGGCTAGACTAGGGACATTGGCTAGGCTACCGGTCGCGAGGCTAGAACGGTCGTGGGATGGGGCTAGCAATGGGCCATGTATAGGCATTTCAAGGACGAAATTTCCTAAGGTGGGTGGATTGTGAGATCCCTCAACTTACTACCACATCTATTACCTACTAGGAGAAGTTCCTGTTTATAAGTGGGAATAGACTATAGATCTTTAACTTGGGTTACCCATTTTAAACAAAAGACATAGGCCCATTACATTACACTTGGAACTGAATCATTACAGGTGGTATCTAAGCAACCTGGTTCCGTGTTAGATGGTGGGCTGGACTTGAGACCTTGGCTAGGCTGTCGGTCACGGGCTAGAAAGGTCATGGGCTGCAGCTAGCAATGGGCTGGACTAGGGACGTTAGCTAGGCTGCCAGTCACGAGCCAGAAGGGTCATGGGCTGGGGCTAACAATGGGCCAAGTATAGGCATTTCGAGGACGAAATTTCCTAAGGTGGGTGGATTATGAGATCCCTCAACTTAGTCCACATCTAATACCTACTGGGAGAAGATCCTGTTTATAAGTGAGAATGGACTATAGATCTTTAACTTGGGTTAACCATTTTAAAGAAATGACTTAGGCCCATTACGTTGCACTTTGGGCTGGGTCGTTACAGATGGTATCAGAGCAACCTGGTTACGTGTTAGATGGTGGGCTGGACTAGGGACGTTGGCTAGGCTACTGGTCACGGGCCAGAAAGGTCATGGGCTGGGGCTAGCAACGGGTTGGACTAGGGACGTTAGCTAGGCTACCGGTGACGGGCCAGAAAGGTCGTGGGCCAGGGCTAGCAACGGGCCAAGTATAGGCATTTCAGGGACAAAATTTCCTAAGGTGGGTGGATTGTGAGATCCCTCAACTTAGTCCCACATCTAATACCTACTGGGAGAAGATCCTATTTATAAGTGGGAATGGACTATAGACCTTTAACTTTGGTTAACTATTTTATAGAAATGACTTAAGCCCATTACGTTGCACTTTCGGACGGGACATTACATGAGGGTATCAGAGCAACCTGGTTCCGTATTAGATGGTGGGCTAGACTAGGGACGTTGGCTAGGCTGCCAGTCACGAGCCAGAAAAGTCGTGGGCTCGGGCTAGCAACGAGGCTGGACTAGCAACGTTGGGTAGGCTACCGTCCAGGGGCTAGAAAGGTCGTGGTCTGGGGCTAGCAATGGGCCAAGTATAGGCAATTCATGGACGAAGTTTTCTAAGGTGGGTGGATTGTGATTTCCCTCAACTTAGTCTTACATCTAATACCTATGGGAGAAGATCATGTTAAGAAGTAGGAATGGACTATAGATTTTTAACTTGGGTTAACCATTTTAAAAAATGACTTAGGCCCATTACGTTGCACTTTGGGACGAGTTTCGTGTTAGATGGTGGGTTGGACAAGGAATGTTGGCTAGGCTGCCGGTCAGGGGCCAGAAAGGTAGTGGGCTGGGGCTAACAGTAGGCTGGACTAGGGACGTTGGCTAGGCTACCGGTCACAGGCCAGAAAGGTTGTAGGCTGGGGCTAGCAACGGTCCAAGTGTAGGCATTTTGGGACGAAATTTCCTAAGGTGGGTGGATTGTGAGATCCCTCATCTTACTCCCACATCTAATACCTATAGGGAGAAGATCCTGTTTATAAGTGAGAATGGACTATACATCTTTAACTTGGGTTAACCATTTTAGAGAAATGACTTAAGCTGATTACATTGCACTTTGGGCCGGGTCGTTACACGTGGTATCGGAGCAACCTATTTCTGTGTTAGATGGTGGGCTAGAGTAGGGACGCTGGCTAGGTTGCCGGTCACAGGCCAGAAAGATCGTGGGCTGGGGCAAGCAACAGGCTGGACTAGGGACATTGGCTAGGCTGCCGGCCGCGGGCTAGAAAGGTCATTTGTTGGGGCTAGCAACGGGCCGAGTATAGGCATTTTGAGGACAAAATTTCCTATGCTGGGTGGATTGTGTGATCCTTCAACTTAGTCCCACATCTAATACCTACTGGGAGAAGATCATGTTTATAAGTGGGAATGAATTATAGACCTTTAACTCGGGTTAACCATTTTAATGAAATGACTTAGGCCCATTGTGTTGCACTTTGGGTTGGGTCGTTACACGTGGTATCAGAGCAACCTCGTTCTGTGTTAGATGGTGGGCTGAACTGGGGACATTGGCTAGACTGCCGGTCATGGGCTAGAAAGGTCATGGACCAGGGCTAGCATCAGGCTAGACTAGGGACGTTAGCTACGGTGCCGATCACGGGCAAGAAAGGTCGTGGGCTGGGGCAAGCAACAGGCCACGTATAGGCATTTTGGGGACAAAATTTCCTATGGTAGGTGGATTGTGAGATCCCTCAACTTACTCCCACATCTAATACCTACTAGGAGAAGATCTTGTTTATAAGTGTGAATGGACTATAGATCTTTAACTTGGGTTACCCATTTTAAACAAATGACTTAGGCCCATTACATTACACTTGGAACTGAATCATTACAGATGGTATCTGAGCAACCTGGTTCCATGTTACATGGCGGCCTGGACTTGAGACCTTCGCTAGGCTGCCAGTCATGGGCCAGAAAGGTCATGGGCTATAGCTAGCAACGTGCTGGACTTGGGACGTTAGCTAGTCTCCCAGTCACGGGCCAGAAGGGTCGTGGGCGGCGGCTAGCAACGGGCCAAGTATAGGCATTTCGAGGATGAAATTTCCTAAGTTGTGTGGATTGTAAGATCCCTCAACTTAGTTCCACATCTAATACCTAATGGGAGAAGATGATGTTTATAAGTGAGAATGGACTATAAATCTTTATCTTGGGTTAACCATTTTAAAGAAATGACTTGGGCCCATTAGTTTGCACTTTGGGCTGGATCGTTAGAGGGGGTATCAGAGCATCCTGGTTATGTGTTAGATTGTGGGCTAGAGTAGGGCCGTTGGCTAGGCTTCTGGTCACCGGTCATAAAGGTCAAGGGTTGGGGCTAGGAACAGGCTGGACTAGGGATATTAGCTAGGATACCGATCACGGGCCAGAATGGTCGTGGGCTGGGGCTAGCGACGAGCCAATTATATGCATTTTGGGGACGAAATTTCCTAAGGTGGGTGGATTGTGAGATCCCTCAACTTTGTCCCACATCTAATACCTACTGGGAGAATATCTTGTTTATAAGTGGAAATGGACTATAGATCTTTAACTTGGGTTATCAATTTTATAGAAATGACTTAGGCCCATTTCGTTGCACTTTGGGCCGGGTCGTTACACGGTGGTATCAAAGCAACCTGATTCCATGTTAGATGGTGGTTGGACTTGGAATGTTGGTTAGCTTGCCGGTTAGGGGCTAGAAAGGTTGTGGGCTGGGGCTTGCAACAGGCTGGAGTAGGGACGTTGGCTAGGCTGCCTGTCGCAGGCCAGAAAGGTCGTGGGCTGGCGCTAACAACGGTCCAAGTATAGGCATTTTGGGGACAAAATTTCCTAAGGTGGGTTCGATTGTGAGATCCCTCAACTTAATCTCACAACTAATACCTACTGGGAGAAGATCCTGTTTATAAGTGGAAATGGACTATACATCTTTAACTTAGGTTAACCATTTTAAAGATATGACCTAGGCTCATTATGTTGCACTTTGGGCCGGGTCGTTATACGTGGTATTAGAGCAACCTGTTTCCGTGTTAGATGGTGGGCTGGACTAGGGACGTTGGCTAGGCTACCGGTCACGGGCCAGAATGATCGTGGGCTGGGGTAAGCAACAGGCTAGACTAGGGACGTTGGCTAGGCTACCGGCCGCTGGCCAGAAAGGTCGTGGGCTGGGGCTAGCAATGGGCCAAGTATAGGCATTTCGGGGCAAAATTTCCTATGCTGGGTGGAATGTGAGATCCCTCAACTTAGTCCCACATCTAATACCTACTGGGAGAAGATCATGTTTATAAGTGGGAATGGATTATAGATCTTTAACTTGGGTTAACCATTTTAACGAAATTACTTAGACCCATTACGTTGCACTTTGGGCTGGGTCGTTACACGTGGTATTAGAGCAACCTGGTTCCGTGTTAGATGGTGGGCTGGACTAGGAACATTGGCTAGGCTGCCGGTCACAGGCCAGAAGGTCATGGGCTGGGACTAGCATCAGGCTGGACTAGGGACGTTGGCTACGCTGCCGGTCGCGGGCCAGAAAGGTCGTGGGCTGGGGCTAGCAACAGGCCAAGTATAGGCATTTCAGAGACAAAATTTCCTACGGTAGGTGGATTATGAGATCCCTCAACTTACTCCCACATCTAATACCTACTGGGAGAAGAGCCTATTTATAAGTGGGAATGGACTATAGATCTTTTACTTGGGTTAACCATTTTGAAGAAATGACTTAGGCCTATTACAATGCACTTTGGGCCAGGTCGTTACAATTTAGGTCCTACTTTACGTTTTAAATCAATTATTTTAATCATAATTTTCACTTCACTAATGATAAAATAATTATTAACTTATTAGCAAGTATTCAAGTATTTAATTATGATTATTAGTATATCTTCCTTTGAGATGATAATTACTTAATCACGATCTTGACGATTTAGTTTACAATTTTAATCTTTAATTATTATCCTTATTAATAGCAATTTTATTAATTAAGGTGCTCAATTAAATTATTTAAAATAATTTGTATTGTCTTCATTCAAAGATATTACTAATTATTTTAAATTATCCGCCTCAGTAAAACTTTATTTATTTTCATTATGCCATTTAAGTTTAATGCTTGTGATTTTTATACGATTATAATTTAACTACCGATTTCTACCTTACTAACTCCTTATTAAAATAATCGCTTTTTTCACCTAGTATTAAATTTATATGGTAAAGGTGAAATTTTTATTTTCTTAATTACTTATAACCATCCGATTTAAAATTAATCGCTTGTAGTACGCTAATTAATTATTGACTGTTTATCATTACCGTATTTTTATTACTTATGGAGATTTCGTACAAAAATTAATTGGTTTAGTAACTTTAACCCATAACCCATTAGAATAATTATTTTTAAAGATTTATTGCAAGTAGTATTATTTTTTCACTTGAGTTGGTGCCAAGTCAAGGTTATATTACAGATTTGCCATCTTCTCCTTCCCCGACGTTCTTCTCTTCTCCTACCTTCATCTTTGGCACCAAAACAGGTCACGACGCCTTCTTCTTCAACCCAAAACCAGATCACTTCCTTCACTAATTGCTTCCCTTCCCAAGCAATCTAATTGGAAGCCTAAAGCTCGTGCTTTACAGTAGTGATCCAAGGCGACACTGCCTTGCACGAAGGTGCAAGACGCCTGGCCAGCAGCACCGCTGGAAATGCAAGGCGACACCGTCCGGTCAGCAGCACCGCTGGGAATGCTTTCCTTCTCCACGCACGACAGCCCACTATCCAAACCCAATGCACTGAAATCACAAGACGCTAGGGACTGCAACTTAGCTATCCTAATTCAAACGATTACATAGCATAGGACGTTGATGCAGCAACAGCAAAACAAAACGACCATGAATTGATGAAATAGCAGGACTTTACATGGTGGTCATGAATTGATGAAGTAGCAGAAAAATAGAATGGTGATCATGAAATGCATGTTTACAGGAGAACAAAACAGCAGCCAAAATGAGTAAAAGAATGACAAGGAAAGCATACCGAACAGGACACAAAGATGAGGTGTAAGAACGTCGCCAAGAGAGGACAGGAAAAAGGAGAGAAAGAAGAAGAAGATGAGAATGACTGTAAAGACTGTGAAGAAAAAAAAAGGACGCGAACGCGGTTCAAAAAGGACTGAACGTGTTATATTCAATACCCGATTAATTCTACCCGGATAATTATTATATTTTATTATTTACCCGGTCTCTCGGTTAAATGAAATACGGGTGTTGTCACATACCCTAGCTGTCATTTCATTTTATTTTATGAAGGATGTCCTCCACCCTAGGCTTCATTTGCATTTTCTTCTCCTCTTTCTTACCGGCGTGTCTTCTCCCTTCCTTAGGTATTCTTGCTATCTCCCTCTTCTTAATTTTCTTGCATGCATATTTTAATTTGATAATAAGCTTTATAATCGTGAGGATTAAAGTTTTAAATCAACAAGAAAGAAACTAAACACGAATGTTGGCCGACGAGTCCCCTATTTCGGCGAGATGGGCAAGCACAGGCAAAGTTTCGCCCAGAATCAGTGGTGAAGGTCGTTCCAATGTCGGAAGATGATCCTACTCTCTTCGTCGATCAGTGTAGGGTCAATCTCATGTGTGTCGATGCTGGCCTGGGGTGGTAAATGGCCAAAAATGGAGGACGGCGGCAAAATATAGAGGCGGCGGCGGTGGGAGAAGAAATCTGGCCATCTTCGGTGGCGACGGGTTCCAATCTGGCCGGGGAAGGTCGATAAAGGGTCGAGGCGACCACCCAATTGAGGTGGCGACGCTCGCCGGCGGTGGAATCGGCGACGCGAGCGCACCGCTAGGCAGGCGATGCAAGTGTTGCCGCGGCTGGAAGGCGGCCGGAGTTGGCCAGGGCGACACCACAGCAGCATGGCAGGGCTGGGCAGCGATGATTGACGGTGGCCGGAGATGATCGCCGGCTGCGGCTGGAGGGCAGCTACTGTCAAGAACAGGGGATGGTGCCGGGAAAGAAGAAGAAGAAGAAAGTTACCTTGGGTGGCAAACTTGTAAATAATACTTGACCCGACACAACTCGATTTAAATAATAATACCAACTCGTAAATAACACCTGACTTGATACCGACTCGAGTTAAAAATAATACGAACACGTAATAAATCTGTAAAGACCATGAGAAGAAAAAATTTTTTTGACGTAGATGCAGTCCGGAAAGGACCGAACGTGTTATATTCTTTACCCGGTTAGTTCTACCTGATTAATTATTATATTTTATTATTTACCCATTTATTTACCCAGTTACCCGGTTAAGTAAAGTACAGGTGAATCGATATAATTGGTCATCATTATTATTATCATCATTAGTCGACCGGTCATGGTTCGACTTAAGGCCAAACCCCCGGTCTTGGGTGGATGACGACTTGGTGAGTGGGAGGAAAAGGGAGAACAAACTTTAGCCAAGTGATACCTATTCATGAATGGGCGGTAGGGTAGGGTGTAAGAATTTAATTGAGGGACTCGTTAAGTTGTATGTATATATATAGTTGTGAACATTGTGGGAAATCTTTTTCTCTAGCCGTCCACTCCTTCTTGTCTCCTCTCCGTCCCAGGCACCCTCCTCATTGTTGCGTGAGTATCTCATCCCTTTTCTTATTTCTTTTACATCAGGTCTCTTACATGCATATTTTTAGTTGATAATAAGCTTGTTAATCATGGGAATTAAAGTTTTAAATCAACAAGAAAAGAATTAAACTGAACTGAAATTGGAATCCCGTCCATGGCCAAGTAGCCTAAAACTTTGGCAAGATGGGCGACCGTAAGAACAATTGCAAGGCAGTCCCTCACACCCCGACGACCTCTCTTGCTGCTGGGTCGAAGGGAGGGCTCGCCATGTCCCTGGTTTTCCGGTGGGTGGCGGAATTGTAGCTGTGAGGGGGCAGAGTTGCAAGGGTGACGGAAGTGGCAACGTTCTGCTGCAATTGTGCTGTAATGGAAGCTTCAGAGGGAAAACGCCGGTTGTGCTTCGTCGACAGCATCATGGGTTCCATCATAGTAATTCAGGCAGCCAGGATAATCCACCACAGACCACCTTCTCGCCATGAATTCATGGCAGCGACATGCAGAAGTGGGGTGAACGACCATACTTCATGCAACATCCAAAGGTGGCCAATCTTTCCTATTTTGATGCGAGTCTGAGGTTGTGGAACATCTGAATTAGAGCAAGGTGCAAGAAAGGAGGGGTCTTGAGGCTGGGAGAAGAAGAACAGGCCAGGAGTTGGGCGCCATGATGCAGCATAGGGTCGTCTTGGATCGCTGCTGTAAAACATGCACATGAGGCTTCCTCACATGCTGATTTTATCTTGTTGTTGACAATGATGCACGAATCGGCCGATTCCAAGTGGAGTCGGCTGATTTAAATCGGATCGGCAGCGTGCCAATCCAATTTTGGGGCAGAATCGTTGGGCCCGAATCAGCGTCCAACTAGGCCAATTTACCTTATTCCGACCGATTTAAATCCGATTCGGAATCGGGGTTAATCGGGAAGAATTGGTTTTTTAGGGTAAATGGCTAAAATACCCTAGGTATGATATTTATTAAATTATTTAAGCATGAATAAAATTGGAATTTTGATTTTAAAACTTAAACTTACCCTGTCTCCCCCACTCCGGCCCTCCACCGTGCTTCCTTGACTCCGACCTCAGCTCCAACCGGGCTTCCGACCTCGCCTCCGCGCTCGCAAACTCGCCTCCGATGGGTGGCCGATCGACAGCGCTGTGGACACGAGACTCGCTACTAACCAGGCCTCTGACCTCAACTTCGACCGATTTGTGTAAAGTTAGATTTTTTTGTTGAAATTGAATGTGCAAATTGTTGCCTATGCTTCACAAAGTTGGAACAAATTCACGTCAGCTCCGACTGGATGTGCTGTGCAAATTTCTTTCATTGCTGATTTGGGATTCATAATCAAATTCGTATGTCAAATTTTATGCTATATGCTGTGCAAATTCGTATGTCAAATTTTTCATAAATTGCTCTGTGCTGTGCAAATTCATATGTCAAATTTTTTTGTGCAAAAATTGTGTTGTGCTTCGCAAAATATTTTTCAAATGCTATGTGTTGTGCGAATATGACTTGAGCTGTGCAAATTTGCACAACACAATTATGTTCATGCGTCCAAATTGCTTGAGCTGTGCGAATTTTTTTCATTTTGTTCATGCGTCCAAATTGCTTGAGCTGTGCAAATTGTCATAGGGAAGATTGATTGTCTACTGTGCAAATTATATGTTGTGTAAATTGTCATGCTGTGCAAATTATTGGTGCTATGCAAATTGCTGGTGCTGTGCAAATTGTTGGTGCGTGCAAATTTGCCCGCTCTTCCAAACGAGATTGGCATTTCAATTACAAACTCTCGAGTTCCAATTGTTGGTGAAATTTGCCTTAGTATCTTCTAGCTGCTCTTAGGTGGTAGAGCTTTTGACATTTGCAAATCTTGATCTTTATTTAAGGGATGTTTGCAAATCTTTGATTTATGGTTCACTTTTCATTTCGAGGATTGTAGTAGGTATGCTTGTTGCTGAACCAGTAAAAACTGCTCTCCGAGTTGTCTCAATCTCAGCTACTAAGGGTGCAGCACCAAGTGAATCCGTTCCAATCTCACTTGAGTTTAGGCTTTCTGCTTTTTGGTAATGTTGCTTTTCAAAGGCCCTCTTTAGGAAAGTATTCTATGTGTGATCTAGAGGAAGAAAATTATATGCTGTTAACAATTGTATGCAATTATTTGAAATTGTATGTTGTTCAAGTCCTATAGAGTCACTACTGCAATGGGAGACAGAGAGTTTCAACTTTGGGAGTGACTAACCTATCCTTAGATATATAAGGGAAACCCTATGTGTGGAACTTTAACAAGTATGGGCTAAAAGGGTATGATATACTATTGGGAATGGACTGGTTGTCTGCACACCAGGCTTTTCTTGACTCTAAAGGGAAGAGAGTGGTGACAAGACCTTGTAATTGTGAGATAGGAGTCATCTTCTTGTATCGTGTCAATCAGTGAGGCAGTCGAGTTGTTTGGTGAGGGTTGTAAAGCCTTTTTGGCTAACTTAGTTGAGTTTGAGTTAAAACCCAAAGAGTTGTCTAGGATTCCTGTGGTAGCAGAGTTTCCCAATGTATTCCCTGAAAACTTTCAAGGTTACCACTTAAGCGGGCAGTGGAGTTCACCATTGACCTAGCACCTAGAGTAACACAAATTTCTAAAGCACCATACCGCATGGCTCCAGTAGAACTTACGGAGTAAAAGAGTCAATTGGTAGATTTGTTGCAGGAAAGTTTTATCTGACCAAGTAATTCACCCTGGGGAGCCCCTGTTCTTTTTGTAAAGAAGAAAGATGGATCACTTTGGCTGTGTATTGACTATCAACAACTCAATCAAGTGACAATAAAGAATTTGTACCCCTTACCGAGGATTGATGACATGTTTGATCAGCTAAAAATAGCTGCAGTATTTTCTAAGATAGGCTTGCGGTCTGGTTATCACCAGTTATGAGTAAAGAAGTCAGACATACAGAAAACAGCTTTCCAAACACGATATGGACATTATGAGTTTCTAGTCATGCCTTTTGGTCTAACAATTACACCAGCGACCTTTATGTCACTCATGAACACAGTATTCCATGCATAGTTGGACAAGTTTATTATCGTGATGGTAACAAAGGATTTGTAGTCTTTGGTGATGCGTCTCTGTTGGGTTTAGATGTGTCCTTATGCATGGAGGTAAAGTGGTGGCCTATGCCTCTCGTTAATTGAAGATTCATGAGCAAAATCATGCAACCATGACTTGGAACTGTCAGTAGTAGTTTTTGTCCTGAAGATTTGGAGATACTACTTGTATGGAGCCCAGTTCGAAGTCTTGACTGACCACCAGAGTTTGAAGTATATCTTCACCCAGAATGACCTCAACCTTCGACAGAGGCGGTGGATAGAGTATTTGAAGGACTATGACTTCCAAATCTTACACCACCAAAGGAAAGCGAATGTGGTAGCAGACACGTTGAGTCAGAAGGGCAAAGTGGAAAAGGGTCAGCAACTAGCTAGACTGTGGGCTATGTCAGCAGAAGTGGTGGCTATCAACCCTGTGGAGAAACTAACAGGGTTAATGGCAAATTTGGTTATTTCCAACGATTTAGCTGATCATGTTAACTAGCACAAATGGGTGATGAGGAGCTGAATGAAGTATTGGACAAGACCCATGACATTGTAGCTAATTCCTATAGTGTGATCAGATTTTGAGGCAGGTTGTGTTTACCCAAGGATGATGTACTGAGGCAGAATATCTTGGTGGAGGTTCATCACTCAAAGTTCTGGATACACCCTGGAGTTACTAAAATGTATTAAGATTTAAAGCTAACCTACTGGTGGATTGGGATGAAGAAGGATGTTGTGGATTTTGTCTCCAAGTATCGGACTTGCCAACAGATCAAAGTCCAACATCACTACCTGGGGAACTATTGCAACCGTCAGAAATACCAACTTGGAAATGGGAGTGTGTTACATGCGATTTTATTGCAAAGCTCCCAAGGACTCAAAAGAAGCATGACTCCATATGGGTGGTTGTGGACCGACTAACTAAGGCTGATCACTTCATCCCCATGAAATCAATGAGGACGGCGGAATACCTTGCAGGATTGTATATCAAAAACATTGTGAAGTTGCATGGGATTCCAAAGGAGATCGACTCCGACCGAGATCCCCTATTCACCTCACATTTTTGGGGAGCTTTCTAAAAAGCCATGGGGACCCAAATCAAGCTGAGTATAGCATATCATCCCCAAACTGATGGTTAGAGTGAGAGGATGATTCAGCTGGGAGTCTAGCTACTGCCCGGGCCAGAGCAGACAAATTTTTCTGGGGGTTGAAGCCCGAAAATAGGAGTAGGGTTGCTACAGGCGCCAAGAGGCACTATAATTGAAGTGATTGAAGCAGCCACTACTCATGAGTTGGTGTGCGACTATGTCTGTGCACAGAAACAGGGGAAGGTTACTATGCAACATAAGAATGTCAACCAGGGTAGTAGCAAAAATAGGTCTGCAGAACACCAGCAACAGAACTATCAACGGAATATCGATGGAAACCGCAAAAGGAAGTTTCATGAGATTCCGTATCGACTATGTAAAAATTGCAACAAGATGCATTCAGGGCCATGCAGGGAGCCTCGTAGGTGCTACAACTGTGGAAGGACGGGACACCTGCAAAACGAGTGTCGTCAGCCCCTGAAGCAACAACAGGAGCAACCTGAAAAGGAGAAGACACCAGCTCCTAATCGCTACCCAGCACCTGCAAAATCGGTGGACAAAGGTAAGGCAAAACTTTTTGCAGCGGAAATCGAGGACGCTGAGAACGAGGACCACACGGTTCGCGGTAAAATTCTGATTCAAAGTGTTAGTGTGGATGTTTTATTTGACTCGGGGTGTACGCATTCGTTCCTATCATCCCGATTAGTTAAGAGTTTAGGACTCCAAACGTCTACATTGCCCAAGACTTATAGGGTCACTACCGCAACGGGAGAATGGGAGGTCACAACGTTAGGAGTGACTAACCTATCCTTGGATATACAATGGAAACCCTATGTATGGAATTTCATTGTCTATGGGATAATAGGCTTTGATGTACTGTTGGGAATGGACTGGTTGTCTGCACACCAGGCTTTTCTCGACTGTAAAGGGAGGAGAGTGTTGACTGAACCTATGTAATTGTGAGATGGGGATCATTTTCCAAGGGTCATGGAATGATCCATCCTCTTGTATAGTGTCAGTTTAGTGAGGCAACTGAGTGGTTTGGTGAGGGTTGTAAAGCCTTTTCAGCAACTCTAGAGGAGTCTGAGTCCAAACCCAAAGAGATGTCCATGATTCCGGTGGTGGCAGAATTTCCGGATGTATTTCCAGGTGAACTTCCAGGGTTACCTCCTAAGCGGGCAGTGGAGTTTGTCATTGACCTAGCACCTAGAGTATCACCAATTTCTAAAGTACCATACTGCATGGCTCCAGCGGAACCGAAGGAGTTAAAGAGTCCAATTAGAAGAGCTGTTGCAGGCAGTCTTCATCCAACCAAGTACTTCACCCTGGGGAGCCCCTGTTCTTTTCGTAAAGAAGAAGGATGGCTCACTTTGATTGTGTATTCGACTATCGCTAGCTCAATCAAGTGACAGTCAAGAATCAGTACCCCTTACTGAGGATTGATGATTTATTTGATCAGTTAAAACAGCCGGAATATTCTCAAAAATAGACTTGCGGTCCGGATATCATCAACTGCGGGTGAAGGAATCTGACATACAGAAAACGGCTTTCCGAACTTGATATGGGCATTATGAGTTTCTGGTTATGGCCTTTGGTTTGACAAATGCACCAGTGGCCATTATGTCAGTTATGAACTTCAAGGTTCTCAATACACCACCTGGTGTTACAAAGATGTACCTGGACTTAAAACGAACCTACTGGTGGATTGGGATGATGGGGGATGTGGTGGATTTTTTTTCCAAGTGTCAGACGTGCCAATTGATCCAGCCCAACATCAACTGCCTGGTGGATTAACACAACACTTGAGAGATACCTA
>JAURVB010013828.1:0-32500 GCA_033002965.1 Piper betle | reverse complement strand
GTCTAATAGTGGCATCTAATAATATATATATAAGAAGGAAGAATCAACTAGTCGCAAATGTAGGACTGAAAGCCTGAGGTTAGAGTCAGTCAAACAGATTCAGGGTCTAGCTTTCATTTGAGGTATTCATTCTCGTCGTCTTAGTCTTAGCAAAAAAATAAATTGACGGCCAAACCTTGCCTACTATAGTTGGACATTGTCAACAACGACCAAATTTGGCCGTGCCACTTTTAAGTCCGTGCAACCAAATTTGTGGCCATGCCACCTGATCCGACCTTGGCCAGCCATATTAGGCTGCCCAGCGGCCGGAATTGGCCTGTAGGCGGCCATGGCAGCCTAGTGGGGATTCCACCGCAGACACCATTGGGAGGAGCGGCCCATATTAAAAAATTTGCCCTAGGCAACATTTTTATTATTAGGATTTTGGTTGGTTGGATAAGCCTTCTTCCGGCCTCCCTCCCTCTTTCTTTCTCTTCACTCATCTCCTCCCGAGTCTCAATCATAAGCTACCTCCGCCTACAATACATAACCGGACACGACGGTGGGCGGTGCCACCTTCAATGGCCTCTCTATCGAATGCTCCTGCTACGTTGGCAGCGATCCTCTCCTCTCACTACCCCTTCCGACCCCGCATCCTTAATACTATACCTCCTTTTTCCTCGTCTGCCGCCTCATCTCCCTTCCCTCACCGCCACCCCTGCAGCAGCAGCTGCACCACCACCACCACCTTTCTTAATATATTTTCTGGGCAGGAGCGTCTTTCTTCTTCCCCCAAACGTTTTGCCACCGGTAGTGATAAAGTATCGGACGTTGACACCACCTTCTTCGATAACCTCGACCCGGAGCAGGATTATCCCTTCCAGCCAGTGGAGCGGCCCGAGGGTTACGTCCCTCCCCCTTACTTCGACGAGGGTCCTCCGGAGTCGGAGGACGAGATCGCCGCCGCCTACGAGGAGATCTACGGCCCTGCCTACAGTGGTGTCAGTGTTCTCGGCAACGACGTCAACGTCATGGACGCCAAGATGAAGAAGGCCGCCTCCGGCTTCGGCTCCAAGCGCAAGAAGGAGAAGGTCAGGGACGGGTTCGAGGAGCGCGTCGTCCAGGTCCGCCGGGTCACCAAGGTGGTCAAAGGCGGCAAACAGCTCCATTTCCGCGCCATCGTCATCGTCGGCGACAAGAAGGGCAACGTCGGCGTCGGCGTCGGCAAGGCCAAGGAGGTCATTTCTGCTGTCGACAAGTCCGCTACCAACGCCCGCCGCAACATCATCTCCGTTCCCATGACCAAATATTCCACCTTCCCCCACCGGTAAAAAAACGTTTAAAATCTTCTTTCTTTCTTCTCCAGTCCTCCTACGATAAAAGTTCATATCTTTATTTTTTCTTTTGCACTTTCTGTCCCAGTTATTTTACTCTGCCTTCCTTTTTGATTGATTGCTTGCTTGCTATAAATAAATTGAAATCTAAAATGCTAGTGACTTTGAATTGAAATTTTGTAGTCGTTATTATTGATATTTATAAGAAACATGCGTTTCTCCTCATATTTAGTAACATCTTCTTTGGTGTTGGTATGGAATTAATGTGTATTTTGAATTCGTCGATTGTGGAATCAAACCTATATCTAAATGTTATATAAACAATTGTTGTAGCCGTTTGCCCTTTCAAACCTTCTCTGTTTCCACCGGCCATGGATAACTGAAACATGTCATATTTATTCTCTCTTTCAGGTTGACAATCAGAAGACTTTGAATGAGATTATATATAATGATGATCTTTTTTTTTCATATTGCATGAAATGTTAGTGTTTGAGGAAAATGGCTGTAAAAGCCTAAGTAGCCCATGAGAAAGAAAAGGCATCGCATCAAAACTATATACCCTAAGTTTTGTCTAGTTCTACTTCCTTTGGGAGCCTCTGTTTTATCCAATTGGGCGTTGCCAGTTTTTATAAGTGAAGGTTTTTGTCATAAGCCATCATTTTTACTAGGGAGTCTGATTATTGTATTTCCAGGTATTGCATAATAGTCAGGTCGTGTAACTGCAATCTCATCACCCAATAAGACCTACGTGCTTAGTTTTCTTTTTATTAAGCCAGCTGTTTTTTTTTGCACGGTGCCTGTATCAAAAAGTATGCAGCATGCCGTCTTTTATGCTGTGTATTGCGTATTTGATGAATTTTACCATTTCAACTTGCATTGTAAAAACTGTGGTTTCCCATGAAGAAGGAAATCCTAGTTGTCACATACAAATCTTATAAACTTTATGAACTAGTGTTGATGTCTCTATATTCTTTATTTAATGTTGATGAATGATACAACGATTTACCTTTTAGTTCTGTGTACCTTAATCTTGTGTGCACAATGATACAACCAGTCCAACCATTTCATTTTTTTGTCACCTCAATCCAACGCCCATGTTAGGGTTTGGTTATGTTATTGTGTGGCCATGTGGAATCTTGAAGGTCAACATTGAACATTGTTGCTTGTCTGCTGGAATTTACTTTCTGGATGTGAAATTTATGGATAACTGATGTTGAAGTTTCTTGTATGGAATTGACAGATCTGATGGAGACTATGGGGCAGCTAAGGTGATGTTGAGACCTGCTTCTCCCGGTACCGGTGTCATTGCTGGAGGTGCGGTTAGAATTGTGCTAGAGATGGCAGGTGTTGAGAATGCTCTAGGAAAACAACTTGGAAGCAAAAAATGCTCTGAACAATGCTAGAGCTACAGTGGTGGCCGTCCAGAAAATGAGACAATTTCGTGATGTTGCCTGTGAACGTGGTATTCCTATGGAAGAGCTCTGGAAGTGAAATGTGGGAACAGGGTGAATATTTGCGAATTTCTTAAATTAAAATTATGAATGGAAGTGAACATTTACCATTTTTTCTCAAACGGTGCTCACTGAAATTAGTTTGTTGATCATGCTTTTGCTAGACTTTGTTGTACCATGGAACTGAAGAATTGGTAACGGTTTAAAATCAAATATTTCCTTGCATTAAGATCATTACCAGCCGAAGAGAGTTCTAAAGAAGTGATAGATCAACCAAGGACAATGGGTTAGAAGTGGTGTGGAAGGCCGTTATTGAGATCTAAATGCTTGTGATTTTACTATAAACAAAAGAAAAGAAAAGAAAAGGGCACATCAGTTTGGGTAAATGGGAGCTTGTTATACAGAAATTAAAAAATATAGAGGATGCTTAGTTGAAAGTTGAAAGGAAGAACGTAAATTTCATGAGTTTTTCGTAACCATATTTTAATAACAAAATCTCATGAGTAAAATGTGAAAGGAGAAAGGCAAAACTCATGATTGTTTTGACTGAAATCCCGCCTGCTGCTCTTTGAGCTTAATAAAATTTACTTTGGGAAAGAAATGTGAAATCACTTCTTCTTTGCTCTTTAGGCTTAACAAAATTTATTTATTTATTAACATATAATTTATTTCGGAGAAAAAAATGTGAAAAAAGGGGGTAGAGGAAATGAGCTGAGCAGGTAGAGAGGCCAACCACACACGACCCTTCCCTTTGTGATGTAAATTATTAGTCTACATAATATAATATTGTCTTCAGCTTAATCAACCAAACTCGTTCAAGAGGGAATTTCTCTAATAATAAGATAATAAAGTAAGATATAGTGGGTATATAATAATAATAATAATAATAATACCCTTATAAATAACTAAAAAATGCCCTTTCATCTCCGAGCTCGCTTGCTCCCACAACCGCAGCCTCTCACATCCACCCCAAGCCCACTCCGCCCAATGGCCGCTACAATTTTTATCACCAATAATTAGCTTTAGCATAGAATCATAGATAGATAGATAGATAGTCGATAGTCGGCGATCTCCAACGACAGGCGAAAGATATTAAAGGTGAATGCTCGATGAGAAAATCATTTATCCCATTTGACATATATTCATTTTGTTAGTGACATTCATTATACAAAATCATTGCAAGTTTTAACAAACACATCATTAATTATCTATGTTAACTTCAATATCTTAAATACTATCATAAAATATCATGTTTTTTTAATCTATATATCTTAACAAATGAGACATTTTATGTAGTAGCATAATATTTTATCAAAATAATGCTCTCAAAAACAATATTGTTCAAGATATTATTTATTTGGTATATGAGATTATAATTTATTACTTCACAATAGCTATAAAAGTTGTTTACTTTCAAAATGAAATAATCCCTTAATAGTGAATAAAATTATTATAATCAAATTATTTCATAATGCACTATCTTGTAGAGCACTAAGGTCTACATTAAATACAAAACACTAAGTCAAGCATTTATCATTAATAATACAACTCAGCATATAAGTTATATTTACATCCATGAAATGATTCGCATTATTAGAATTTGTCTTTAATTATCTTTAAATAAGCATTTCATTTGCAAATTAAAATATATGTAGTTTACGCATATGAGGCTACGAGGAATAAACAACTTTGAAATGCTCATGTCTATATATTAATGATATATTTTCCTTTATCTTCAATAATCAATTAAGAAAAATTGCTTCATTTATACATGTCATCAAATGACAAAAAATTATGTATAAATATTCAATTTTTGAAATACTCAATATTAATGATTAATATTATTGCATTAAGTCACCTTAATTTCAAAAATAAAATTTGCTATATTAAAATATATGGAATAGATTTTAATACAAAGTATAAATCCTTTTATACTTATGTTGATTTTAACACAAAGTATAAATCAATTAATACACGCATGTCCTTAATTTTAAAATAAAGGATTATTTATCTTATAAAAAAAAACACCAATTTTCAAATCTAGCCAACATTATAGTATGTCAATTACGATATCATATATCACAACATAAGATTATAATTGATCTTTTAAGAATTGTTAAAAAAATTCATAATTTTGGATGACAATTAAATATAGACCATTTATCAAAACATATTAAATACTCTTAATGATTTTTCATAATTCTTACAACTAATACAAAAATCTTTTCAATCCATCTTATAGTTACTGAATGTGCATTTGATATAATTATAAAGATAAAATATATTATGGTAACTTGAGGTGAATTGATGGTCATTAAGACAACTAGTAAAAGATGACTTATATATACAAATATCTAAAGATAAACGCATACATCACTTGACTTAAAAAAAATTAATTAATCAACCATTTACTTATATCCACCTAAAGTTTTAAGACTTCATTTTATATTCATGAATTTTATTTATGCTTCGATCATCTTTTAACAATTCAAAGTAAGATTTCACTACTTTAGAAAATATAAAATCACATCAAGAAATACTGTGATCTAATATTTATAAGAAAGAAATAAACTTTCTAATTATCAATTTGAAACGAAAAATATTTTTATATATACAGTCGCTGAGAGTTGTATGTCATATCATTTTGTATTGCTGACACCCGAATTAAGTTCCCATCATCAACCACATTTGTGTAAAGGTTGAAATTATAAAATATCACAAATCTCAATATCTTTTATACTAAATGAAGATTTTATAAATCAATTTTTGAAATATGATATCTCCGTATCAATCTCATTTTAATGCAATGTTCACATATAAAGATTGTAAAAAAAAAAGGAGAGTTCAAATATCCATAAAAGAAAATTATTATTCAACTTCTTAACAAAATAAGTCGAGATGTGAGTATAGATTTACGACTTTCAAAATCATCGTCCAACTAAAATATAAACATAAAGCCTTTTTCACAGTGCATTATAAAAGTTGTTGATACGAAGGCATTTCGCTAAGTATTTTTTCCCCACTTAATAGGATATTATTGAAAATATAATAAAAAATCACATCGTGTAATGATGAACTTAACCATCAAATAAAGATTTTGTTCATAATTTCGGCAACTCTAGTTTGTCACAAAATTTATTGAACATTTTAATTGACAAATAATTATCCTTATTTCACATTATTTTTGTAAACTAATTTAGAGAAAATAATAATTTTTCATCGAATCAAGTTATTTTCTCATTTTATGGATGGGTTTCAATTTCCATTAAGTGATGGGCTTTAATGGGCTTCGGTTAAATGAACTTGCATAAATGTGTCTGTTTTTCATAAAAGTTCATGATTAATTAAGCCCATGTATTGTAGCCGAAGGCGTATCTACCAATTATCTTTTTCTTTGTCCATCCCCCTAACGCTCCTCTGTCTGTGATTCTATGGTCAAAATTGCCTTGGCAAAGAGAATTGGCCTGGTTCCGAGAAAAGAAAGGGAAGGAGGAAGAAGAGAATTGTAAAGGCGACCGCCCCTCTCTCAAGAAAGAATTCATCTCCGAGCTCGCTCGCTCGCTCTGGTGGCCGCAGGCGGAGGATGTCGATTGTAAAGGCGACCGCCCCTCCCCTTGGCGGTGGTTGTGGGCTCATCACTTGGCCTTCCACCTCTCACTCTCCCTCCTCCATCCGTCTCTCGCCCAAGCCCCCCTCTGGCTCGCCACTCGCTTCCTTCCTCCCTCCTCAGGTTACTCTTCTTCTTCTTCTTCTTCTTCTTCTTCTTCTTCTCATTATTCCTTTCTATCTCTCTCTGTCTCTCTCCCGCCCTTATTAGTTAGTTAAAATGTTTCCTTATTAGTTAGTTAAAATGTATCTTCGTTCCGTTTTCTTTGCCAAGCGGCAAAGAAGTACTACTTATTGAATTGGGTCCAAATCTCTCCCTTTTTTCTTATAATTGTAAATTTCATTACGTAAGAAAAGCAAAAAAGGCTTAAAAAAACGTTCAAACAATCCTCTCTAAGCCCCAAACACAACTAGAAAAACAAAAATATATAAGATAAAAGACTTAATAATAGCCAGCATAATGAGGTGGCCGAAAAAAATTAAAACTCTCAAGAGGACAAAATACTCTATTTAATGTCAATTATCTCCATGATACTCCCGGCACAACGAATGATATTGCCATCAAGCACATAAGTCTCTGCACGTTCATCTTGCAAAATCCGTTAATTTCTTTCTAACTGTGAATGCACCTTGCAGAAGACAACCTGCTTCCTTATTGTTCCTGCTAATTTCGATCAACCATCTCAAGTCTACATATGTGCTGAACAGTTCTATATGTAACTAATCACATGTTCCCAAAATGATCCTCGAAACCACTTAGAGTAAGGGCATTCATATAAAATGTGCATAGTGCTCTCCTCTGCTCTTCTACAAATAACACACATGTTTGGGAAAACAAAGCCTCTACACTACCTTCTCTGGCTTTAACACACGATTTGTTGTCACTTAACATTGTGGTGATTAAGATATAACTACTTTTCCCTCGAGACAGGCTCGAGCTCGGGAGACCTTGGCACATTTTATCAGCTTGAACTCATTAATGGATTTCTGACAGGGCATCTTAAAGCAACTGTTCGGCGAAGATCACTTGTTTACGTAACTAAACCTGGAAAACTTGGGCGTGGTGCTCTTGGTGCTCAGATGAATCTTTTCGATCGTCTTGCTAGAGTCATAAAGGTTAGATAGCAGCACATGCTATTTAAAGTTTTGTTAGTGATTCTGCATGGTAATGCTTCAAATCTTTACTCAGTCTATCCTCCATTGTCATACCTCTCATTGATTTGTAGTCATACGCAAACTCTTTCATTAGCTCTGTCGAGGATCCTGAGAAGATACTAGAGCAAACGGTGCTTGAAATGAATGATGACTTGATTAAGTTGCGTCAGGCCACTGCGCAGGTGCTTCTTATAGCTAGAAAAACATGTATCCTTTTTTCCCCCTTATAAAGATGTATTTTGCTGTTTCTTTTTAATGTTTTAAAATAATTTTTAAACAGTTCCCTCTTGTTGGTTTTAGGTTTTGGCTTCACAGAAACAGCTAGAAAACAAATACAAAGCTGCACAACAGGCTTCTGATGATTGGTAATATCTACTCTTGATTATGACTCTCAAAAAGTTCTTTTGGTTGGCATGAAAGAAATATGGGCAATTAAATATAATGAATTTCATCTAAAAAGTAGTTTAAGTTCATCTCTGATAGAATAATCATCTCTTTCTTGTAAGAACATATTTATAAGCATCACAATTTTTTCCCAAAATTGACGGCCTGTCTCTGATATATATCCTTTATCTTGGCCAGCTAGATGTCTGAAACGAAACTGATATCCTATTTTGTAACCCTTGGCTTGGTCTTATAATTGGAATTATCATTTTAGGAATCTTCTTGTCCAACGCATTACTAGAATATGGCTTCAAGCCTTGATTTCAGAGATGGTTATGATTTGAATAAAGCTTTTGCATGGTTATCTCTCTTGTTCTTCTTTGATTTGTCTATGTTATATCCCCTTTCATCTAATATTTCTTCCTGGCATTGTTCGTCCATGTTCCCGAGCTAATTCTCCCTAAGCTGACCGCTTAAAAATGATGAATTAATATAGGTACCGTCGGGCACAACTTGCTCTTGAAAGGGGAGAGGAAGATCTTGCCCGGGAAGCTCTCAAGAGGCGAAAATCATATGCTGTAACCATCTTTTTCTTTAGTGTGGCCACCAGATTAAGTTGTCTACTTGTTGGGTATCATATATTTTGAATCTTTTTCTATAAATTCCTGCTAGGTGATTGAAACAGTTTTAAGTCGTGCATTTAATCAGAATGGCTTGTTTGCTGCTCTGATTGAATATAGAATTATTCAAGAGTTCTGTTATTGAAGTAGAACAGCTCTTGTCATTTGACAAGCTATGCTGCATTTGTATGGCTTTTATTGGAAAATTGTGGACCACTTGGGTGAAATCATGTTGGTTGTCAAACAAAAAAAAAATAGCAGGTTTGAAGGAGTAAGCAGTTGTGCATTTTGGATGCCCATTGCTTTACCATAAGATATAATAATGAATTTAACATTCATCATTACTTAGTATTGTACTATTCCTCATTTTCTTTCGACTGTAATTTACAAGTTTTTGTTGAAAACATAAGCTAGTTATGGTCTTGAAAAATATAATGCTTAGTGTTGGCTATAAGCTCCATTCTTGTGAATATGGCTACAACGTATCTAAGTATTTCTTGCATTTCTTTATGGGTGACTTTTAGGTTTATTGAGAGAATTTTTGGGACTTGTATCTCTTGGTTCATGAGAAGCATATGAATTGCAGTCGCTTTTTATGCTTCAACTTTTTAGTGCCCAACATCTTCACTTCCCCTCCCCCAAGATTATTAATGATGATGTTAGCACTAACAACCAAGTTCTCCGTATTGCTTTTATTGCAGGATAATGCCAATGCACTGAAAGCGCAACTTGACCAGCAGAAGAAAATTGTAGATAATCTCGTATCTAATACTCGGGTTTGCTCTCCATCTTGAAAATTTGTACTTGATATATACAGGAGTAGTGATTCTGTCTTACTGTGTTCAGTGCTCTCCCGACACTTGTAAAGATGGTGTTACATCACAAATCACTGAATTTGTTATGGCTCCCATATTTTCTTTGTAGCTTTTGGAGAGCAAGATACAGGAAGCTAAATCAAAAAGGATACCTTAAAAGCTCGTGCACAGTCAGCCAAGTTTGTTTGCAACTCTAGTTTTGAATTGCTTTTTTTTTCAAAAAATGAAAAATAAAAATCTTGATTGGTTACCCTAAGTGGTAATTCTTCTTTTTATAGGACTGCTACAAAAGTGAATGAAATGCTTGGCAATGTCAACACTAGCAGTGCTCTTTCTGCATTTGAGAAGATGGAGGAAAAGGGTTAGATTTTAGAGTTGTTAAAATTTCCACGATATTAGAAATTAATGTGCTCAAATATATAATACCACTTGATTCTTCATATGCTTGTTCACTCATCGATTTCATTATCTACCCAAAGTAATGCTGTAGTAAGGATGTTTTCTTCTTGCAAGCCCCAATTCTGTAGAATCATTTGAGTGGACAGTCTTAGGCATAATAGTTGGCTAATGAAGAATTCACAGATTTTATGAATAATATTTGTTGTGTGCATGATAACATGTTGGTTTTCAGTATAAGGAACTCAAATTTGTTGTCTTTGTAAACATGCATGGTGAACATGCACCATATGCTGATATAATGCATCAAAATTTTCCAAGCAAAAAAACATCTTAATTATAAGCGTCATGTGTGATGTTTCTTCCTTTATCTGACCATAGTTCTGGCTATGGAGTCTCAAGCAGAGGCATTGAACGAGCTAACCACTGATGATCTTGAAGGAAAAGTAGGTGACTTTAAAAAAAATTACTGTGTTTGTTTTATGAGTTTCCTGAGTCCTGTACTAAGTATGATTTTACTTTGTGAAATTCACTTGTGAATATTATTTCAGTTTGCTTTATTGGAAAATACTTCAGTGGATGACGATCTTGCACAACTGAAAAAGGAGATAGCAGGAAGTATACCGGTGCTTTCTTGTTCTTTTTTCTTCTACTTACAGCTGCATGTCAATTAGGAAGCTATAGTGTATTAGCTGCATTTCTTAGTGACTATTTATATTTTCTGTTGTGTAGAAGGGAGAACTTCCGGCTGGCAGGCCATTCTCATTCCAGGATGCTGAGCTTGAGAAGGAGCTAAATGAATTGAGACGGAAGGCAAGAGATTAGTACAACTCAAGTGAAAATTTCAGTTGCACGAGTATATGAGAATCTTGCTTTGATATAACCGCCAGATATGAATTGCCCTAAAGTAATGTCTGCAAGGATTTTATCACTTCTAGCTTATCAAGGATGCAGGTTGCCAACTATATTAGATCTAAATTCATGGAAGGATGCATGCGTATTTGGTGATCAATTATGTGTTCTAACTGAATGGGCGCCTTTCATGATGGCAGTTATAGGAAACAGTGCGGCCGCATTGTTTTGTGAAGTTGTCTCGTAGTGCCTGCAACATTAGTCCATGTACCCGTGTTTGTAAATTGCAACTCTCTAAGCAATGCATTCTTGTTATTTGGGTAAACACTCAATATTGTTTTTGGTTATTCAAATTTGGTTTTTCAACGGTAAAAAAATTGTTTTATAGGAGATATGGGACATGATTTAAGAGATGAACTCTTCACAATTATTTTTTTCCTTTCACTTTTATTTCATTTTCTTTCCTTAATTTTCCTTTATTTTATTTTTCTCTTCTTTCATTTTCCTGTCTCTTCCTTTTTTTTTCTTTTCTTTTGCTTTCTTTTACTTTGCTCTAGTTTATTTTTCTTTTGTTTCCTTTTACTTTCTTTTCTTTTCTTTTCCTTCATTTAATTTTGGTGATCGTGATTTACAATGTAGAGTATGTGATATAGTTGTGTAGGGTTTTGAGTCTAGGGTGGGTTAGGAGTCAAGTTTTAGGATTCGGATTCGGATTCGGATTCATGGTTGGGTTTTAGGTTCAAGGTACGGGGTTTGAATTTAACGTTTAGATTTTGCATTTTAGAGTATGAGTTTAGATTGTAAGGTTTAAGGTCTAGAATTCAGGGTTTAAATTGTATGAGTTAGAGTCAAATAATAGTCTGAACAATAAGAGGAGGAATTGAATGTGATTCTACTCAAACTTAGTTCTTGACAGCTTGCAATACCAATTCAGATTATACAATCACCGGCCAAATTGTTCAAAATCACTAAAACCCTATTCCGTAAGATGTGATTTTTTTAATAAAAAAGAAAAATAGAATAAAGCAATAGCATTTGACCAATTTTTAGGATTAGTTCATCAGTTTTTTAAAACCAGATCGATTGATTTTTAGGATTACACAATCTCTTTGCCGCCACCGCCCCTCCTCCTTCACTCAGGATGCCCCTTGGCCTTGCTACTTGCTCCCATTAAGGTATGAGGGCGTTTTCTTCTTCCCTCCTAGACATTTTCTTTTTTCTTTTTTATTAAGCATTCTGCATGTCGAATCGTAGATGAGGGAATGGATGGTCATTCACATTAGCTTCATTCTCATGACTACAACAAGACAGAATGATTTTTAGAATTATACAGTATACACCCGCCACCGCCCCTCTTTCCCTTCACCTCGTTTTTCTCTGCCGACAGCCCCCTCTCTCCTACCCCTCCTTCACTCTTTCCTTCTTCTCAACAATAGGGTAACCCTTGGCCTTGCTGCTTGCTCCCGAACGACAGCGTTTTCTTCTTCCTCCTTCTCCTAGACATTTTCTTTTCTCAGTTGCATTGCGTGTACGTTTTACAAATCATGATATTCATGAGGAGTTTTTTAAAACAAGACCGAATGATTTTTAGGATTATACAATCTCTTTTGCCGCCACGCCCCTTTCCCCTCCCATCGCTTTCTTCTCAGTCGCTGGTCCCCCTTTCTCCGCCTCCTCCTTCACTCTTTCCTTCTTCTCAACAATTGGGTTCCTCTTGGCCTTGCTACTTGCTCCCAATAAGGTATAACGGTGTTTTCTTCTTCCTCCTCCTCCTAGGTATTTTCTTTTTCTTTTTTATGAAGCATTCTGCATGTCGAATCGTACATGATGGAATGGACGATCATTCACATTAGCGTCATTCTCATGCCTGCAACATATTATCCCATCTCAGTTGTCTTGCTTATACGTTTTACAGGCCATAATATTTATGAGTAGTTTTTGTATCTGTGAAATCTATATCCTTTTTTGTCTTCACTTATTGTCATGACATATAGGGTGTGGGTGATAATGACTAAAATGCTCTTGCGGCCACAAATACTCCAAATGCCCGCTCTTGATCAGGTTCATATAAGCTGAATGAGAGATTGAAACGGCATTGTTAAGCATTTGGTTCTTATTTTGTTATGCCAAATGAAAGTTTATCTAATTTATTTTTAGCTAAAGCTAGCTATGTCTTAATCATGTACGTATTGTTAAATGAAAACCATGTGCAATGCTACCAGACAAGAGTTCTGTGTACTGCCTTGATTTCATTTTTTCCAACTATATTATTTTGTGTTTCTTAATCTTAGTTCGAGCTGAGTTTGATGAGGTTATTTCTTAACTGTGTAGACAAGTTTCAGCTTAGGTCGAGCTCAAACAGGAAAATTTAAAGTAGAGTCAAGTTCAAACATGGATGTTTAGAATTTGTCTAAGTTCGAGTTGAGTTCAAACAAGCTCCAAGCTAGTCTAGAGTCAAGTTTGAACATATGCATAAACTAAGTCAATTTGGAATACTTCAGGAAAGCTTTCCATATTTTAAAGTGTATATATTGGAGTAAACTGCTAGAGATTGTTTGGGATATTGGTGGGTGTGATCTATTGATTGTGAAGAGGACCATCATTTAGGTTTACATGAGTTATACATAATTAAAAACTCATTCGATTTTTTTTCGCATTAAGACTCATCATTAGAACCACTTGGGTATTTTTTGGACCTTTATATATTTAAATTTTTTTATTTAGTGTCCGTTTGGTTAGCATAAAAATAATGTAAATGAAAAAAATCATATGAAATGGAAATGCAATGAAATAAAATGAGATGAAAATTTTAAAAATTTCCCTTACATACTTGAATAGTAGGAAGATAAGATGAAAATAAAATATTTTTTCTCACATGCATTAACATGTGCCCCCTAAAATTTCCCCCTATTTTGTTTTTCAGAAGAAAATGTTACTTTATAAAATTTTTATATAGATTTACTTTACTTAAAATTAAAATTTCTTTTAAATAATTGTAAGACATCTAAACACAAGAAAATTTGTAACCTCTAAATTTTACATATTTTTTGTGTAATTTTAAGATCGCATGTACATAGGCGATGTGGAGGGTCCACAAGTGTTTAAGCCCTTACCACATCTTTTTGGTTTTTCTTTTAGTTGGAAATATTCGGTTTTTAATGGAAAGAGTGGGCGTGGGACTTGATTTTGCAATTTTATTCAATTATTTGGGTTGCCCTCGGCGGCACCACCCACTTCATCCTCCTTACCTTTTTGCATCTAGAAGCCCCTTCTTATAACATTTCGATTTATGTTCACCTAAGAACCAAATTAGAAATGTTACGACCGAGTCGAGTTATGTCTTAATTAATTAATCTGTAAGACCCGAATGTTGAAATAGATCGAAACAACTCTCTTGGCGTTTCGAGAATAAAAAACATTGCTAAATATACATAAAAATGCATCAAGTACCGATAAAAGTTCAAAAGAAAACAAAGATGTGTTAAGTACAAGTGTATATAGAGCATCTATCTATCCTTCTATCAAAACCAACCCAATGCAGGAACACAAGACTTACATATGTAATATGAGAAACATTAATAATGAATGTTACTTGTCCGAAAAATAACTAATACAAACTGACAAGTAGAAACTGATTTTCACAAGAAAAAAAATTATATATAATCTTTATGTGAATACTCAAAAGACATCTAAAGAAGAGTCATTAAGTTACAGACTCGATAGCATCCCGAATTGAACCGGTGTTGTATCACTTTCGGCAAATACGTCTCTTGACCGTAATCAATCCCACTCTCGGGAAAAACACATATCTTAAGCCCTCTCCAAACCTCAATATAACTCCTCGCCAATAACACAATAGTCGAGTATTCTTAGACAGTCACTTTCAGTATCCTTTGATACCATAAGTTTAGACGTGGACTGTATACAACAGTATCCATTTATCTACGCAACACCGAGTCTCAAGAAGCTCGAGATATGGAGATGTCAGGTTCCCTTGTCACTCACGGTATACACAAGGTCAAATTCACCAACTCGGCTCATTGAAACATCAATAAAAACTATATATGTAGCTAGGAAGGGAATTATATAAGTAGGTTTGAAGCCAATGTGAGGTAGAATTAAGTTCGAAAACAACTCGAGGGATCCTATTTTAAGGGTTATTAATCATGAAAGTAAAATCCGTATAGATGGCCTGTGTTAACTGGGGTCCTATAAAGCAGTTATTTAACATGTCTTGCGATAAATCTAAGAAGAGTCCTAATGGACCTGTAATCCAAGCTCCAAGTACATCAACACATTTATGGCGAGTTTGGACTCCAAAATCTAAATTAGAACTCACTGCTAAACAAAAGACTCATAACTTTATGTGATGGATGTCATAGTATGTGCTCACATTAACAATAACATCACAAGGGATAACGGTAAAAAAATTACAACTAAACACTTGGCGCAAAATGAGACATGTTCATACAATAAACACATAAATAAATAAAATAAGTCAAATAAATAAAAGAATCATACTAAACATAATAGTGAACAAGTAACATAAAAATAATAATAAATAATAAATAATAATAATAATATAAATAACATTAATAAAATACACAATTAAACATGAATAAATATAGACATATACATGTGTCACTAAATATATATATATATATATATGTATATATAATAACAATTAATCATGAATAGTGACAATATAATTATTAAATATATAAATATATCTAAACATGATTAAATGATAACATGTGCGAGCAAATAATTATATAATTACATATATTTGATATGCATGAATAAAATTTGTATTAATAAGTAAATATATCATCAATAATAATAAATAATTATATAAGCATTCATCATATATGACATTTATTTAAATAACAAGAAATAAATTATAATAAATAAATGAATAAAATAAATAAACTAATAAACAATAAATAAATAAATATAATCATAACATCCAAACATGCCAAATAGTGCAAATATGGATCTATACTAATGGTGGAAGTCTCAAATTGCCGAAAATGGTTGAAAGTGAGCTAAAAATGCCTGCTGAGTCAATTGGGCGAGTCAAACCAAGTCGACTCGACAAAGTCAATTGCTGAACTCAATCGAGTTGGGTTGGGCTAGACACGATTGACGCAGACACAAACACGAGCATGCGAACAAGCAAACATGTTCGGGCTAGGCTGACATAGTTACGGCAGGCAAGCAAATGGAACAAGGTGGACATGAATTGGGCTGGAGACACGAACACAGGTAATTGGACACATACATGGCAAACAACCACCAAATGGCCTGGCGGTACCTGTCGCCAGAAAACACTAACGGCGGCAAGGCCGAGGGTCATTGACAATCAAGATCAATGGCTCAGGTGACAGGGAATGTTGGTGGCGGCGGCAATTGACAAAGTTTGGCCGTCGATTGGCTAAAAAATGGCCTGAAAGTGAGGAAATCGCCATCGGAAGTGGCAACATCGCCAGCGGCAATTGCGTGCACTGCGGTTATGGGGGTCGGTCTCAAAATGTCATCCTTGGCGAGGGATCATGTCTGGGGATAGTCAACAGTGTTTGGCTGGTGAGGCTGGTGACTGGTTGAAAAAAGGTCGGAAAGGGACGAAAATGCTACCAGGAAAGAGGTCGAGGGTGGTTTCAAAATAACGGTCGTGATGGGAGGAGTCTATCTGGGTAGTAGGTCTCATGTAAGATGGCTCACCAACACCAGGCCTGAAGGTGGTGGCGGTAGCGAGAAATCGACGATCAAAATGTTGTTGCCGGCTGCAACTGCAACAGTGCTAGTGTGGTGACGGTATGGGTCAATAGCCGGCCACGAGGCGATCACGATCGTACCAGTCCGGTGTTCAAAGGTGGCCAGAGTCTTGCCGGTGGTGAGCCGAAGTGGCGGCTGTGCTAGGGGTAAAAAATCTCCAAAATTATGGGAGATAATCCCAGAAAAAGGAAGAGTAATGCTAGGGCTAACGTGGACGGTTCTAATTTTGCCATGTGGCACAATCTAAACACCCAACAACTCGTGGGCCTATTAGACCTCGAAACCCTGAACTCATTAACATGAAAATTTGAGATTTAAATCGAACTGGGCCCACATAGATAATTCGGTAATCCAAAATCCCTATGATACATGCAAAAGGTACCTTGAAAAGCCCAAATGGATACTAAACGTTGCAATGGCCTAGATGGAGCCCTAAAGCACTAGGCTAACACAAATAAAAATTTGTATACTTCGAAGACACTGATAACTCATTCTCTGTTGTAGTATAATTGAAGTTATCATCTGTATATCGGGTATATTCAACCTATGTATCATGTTCATACCATCTGGGCCTCATACTCTTGGTTTGAAAGCTAAATTAACTTGAGATTGACCCGAACTGGGCAAGATAATAAGAGGGTAAAACTCTAATCCAAAGCTGCGGTTTTACATTTCTTGCCTTCCAGCGCACCAAGCTCAAGTTGGACTCCTACCTCATAGCCGCCGATGGTGCAATGATGCTTCAAGTCCTATTTACTTTAAGTGTGAATATGTGATGATGGGTACTCTTGTTATTAAGGCTTTTGTGATAAAGTTTTAAGTTTTGAGTTTTTTTTACTTTCCTATTTAGATTTGATAAAGGTCGGATTGCCCCAAATCCGCATCTAATCCGATCATTTTCAAATATATTATATATCGGAAAAATCTGAATACGAATCTGATCCAAAATTATTTCGAATTGGATATAAACGGGTTGGATTTGAATCGAATTTGTGGATATCGGATATCGGAATCCATCCCTAGTGTTACAGCCTTGATTCGTGGACGTCCCGGGAACCAGGGTTTGGGTGTTGTTCCTGGATTCCCTACGTCCATGAATGGGATAGCAGTGGTTATCCGAGTGGTGGAAACAACACACCGAGGCTAACCCGTGATTATGTTGCAGTCCAAACCGAGTTGCACGACGCTGCTGGAGGACCGAGCATGCCGGTGGAGCAAGGCGTCGGGAACAGCAGCAAGTGTCGGCACATGGGTCGGTATATCGGTGTACCGAGCATGTGGCCGGGTCTGGGTTCGAAGAAACCTCAAAAGCAGCAAGGTCGTATCGAGGTGCGCTAGCGAGTGCTGTGATCGAGCACTGGCGCTAGGCGCTGCGTGGTGATCGGTATTTGGACCGATCACGCTACCGGGAGCAGCAGCAGGCACGCGCGGGCGAGCGCGCGCGACGCAGTCGGGCGCGCGGGCGAGCGCGCACGAGCGCGCGCGGCGGCGCGAGCGCGCGCGGACGAGCGCGTGCGGGCGCGCGAGCGGGTGCACGGGCGCGGTGCGCGAGCGCTGCATGGTGCATGGGCGCGGGCCTGAGCGGCATGCGGGTACCGCTGTTTGGTGCGGTACTGGGTCCTGATCGGTAGCGATGCGCAGATTTGTGCGACGCAGCGGTGGACCATTGCTGGCAGTTGGTCGGTAGTTGCTGCAAGGTTGAACCAAGGCCTAGGGTCGAGCCGTGGTGATCGAGACGGGATCCTAGCGGTGCAGCCGACGGTTTGGGGATAAGCTTCCTGGACGTTGCTGGAGTATCTTGGTGAAGATATGCAGTTATCCAGATTGGGCGTTGCAACAAACTGCTGAAGATAAACTTGGAGGCCGTTGGATGAACCTGGATGGGAGATGGTCTAGGTTGCTGAACACGGTGGATCTTGCAGATCTCTGGAGTTGAAGATGCTGGCAGATTCGGAGTTATCTTGGAGCAGCAGTTCGTGAGTATATAAGGGTTAGGCCAGACGTGGAGAAGGGAACTTCTCTTCGACGGACTGAAGAGGGGGCCGATTGGGTACTTGTTCTCGTGGTGAGACTTGCTGATCGGTGTGCAACGTGAGCAACCTGGAGAGGGAAGAAGCGAGGGAGTTGCTGCAGCCGGCGCTGGGAGTAGTGCTGGAATTCCAGACGCTTGCTTGAATCCAAGGTGCACGTTGTGAGGTTGCTGGTGTTGGCAACTGGGAGGGTTACTCGGGCCAGGTAATCCTTGTGTGAGTTCCTTTGTATTTTGGGTACATTGGGGCGAGGCTGTGGGGGCTGTCCACAAGCCGAGCAGGTACTTGAGAGGAGTTCGAGTGCTTGTAATCCTTATAGTCGGTTTAATGATATAAGGTTGGGGTTTCCCCGTATATCTGTGTTGTGTTCGTTGGCTGACGTTTTAGGCAGGGAACCTTAGTACCGGGTCGTGGTCGAGGTTTACAAGGCGACAGTGGTTGCTGAGACGAACAGGGACAGAGGCACGATCTCTACCAGGCGTGTTGCTGGTAGGGCGATCGGGCAGTGCTGCGGTGGTGGTGCTGTTTGACTCCTGGAACAGCCTATCGGCAAGGCGTGCCGATAGCCAGGAGTGCTGTCGAAGTGCTGGTGCGTGGCCAGACACGGGTGATCGATCAAGGGCGCTGTTTGAGGGCAACACCGAACGGGTGGATCTGCTGGACGTGCAGGGGTCAACCTCGGTGGTGCGTATTGCGGCCGAACACGAGTGTAGTGTTTGTGGCCTTGGCTCCCGCTATTGCGTGTTGAGTAACAGGCTGAGTGTTCCCAGGGAGGGGAATACGCCGCACAGGCAGGGACTCGGAGGCGAAAAATTCGACCTTACGAACGGGCCTGTGACACCTAGATAGGCATCATGGAACTAATAATAACGAAATATGGGTTGCTACTAGTTCACAACATATTCACTATTATTTTGAGCAAAAAATGTTTTAAAAAATCTTCAAAAATTTAAGCAAAAATATATGGGTTGATAATACAAATATGAATGGACCACTCATAAATTCAATTATATGGCAGTTCGCTCTGGAAATAAAGAAAAGAGGGTGGGAATGTTATCATTTGGGTTATTCAGTTAAAATTTAGTTAATACTAAATCAAACTGAAATAATTCGGTATAGTTGGTTCAGTTATAAGTTAAAATTTGATTCTTGTTTGGTTTAACTGAACAAGACCATTCAATTTGTTTGGTTTATTGTTAGTTTTGGTTTCACCCAATCCAACCGATTGATTAGGCCATTTCTGTCCCTCTGGCCGTTCTCATTGCTTCCCTTTTGCCGTTGAGCTTTCTCCTTCTCTTCCTCTTCCTTATTTCAAATAATATTAAGGTACCTTCTTCGTTACTCCCCATTTTGATCCATAATAATAACTACTTTCAATCTTTGTATCTCTCGTTTTCCCATCCCTCTCAGCTCTGCATGTGTCTGTGTTGTTAATCTTTTCTGTTGTGCCCCTATGTGCTTCATTGTCTTCTTCTTTATCCTTCTTTCTTTCACCAATTGGTTGTGGCTGACTTTCCTCTTTGGTGCATCAGAACATCCCTTTGTTCTAAGTTTGTTCTGTTTTGGATGCCTTAGACATCACGGTGTTGCATTTTTTGAGACTAATACTACTGCTTAGGTGATGATACAATGCTCTCATCACTATTCTAAGCATCACCTTGATAAAATTAATTATGTGAGTTTTGTTCTTCTTGTTCACAATTTTATTAGAGAGCATGTCAAAATTAAAGACCTTAAAAAGAGCTGCGTGATCATATCTTTACAAGGTACGTTTTCATCTCTTTTTTGTGTGATTGTGGAAAAAAATTTGTGTCGTGTGAGTTGATTAATATTGTGTGTTGTTTCTGTGGGTAGGCGTTTAATATTTTATTACTTTTTTGTTTTCCACTAGAACTAATGAAGCATTGTGTGACAATGAACGTTTCGAATTGTTGGGTTTATCCCACATTGGTAATAAAGCGTGTTGGTGACTTGTATATAGGCTAATAAGAAAACTTTATTCCCTGAAGCTAGCTTTTGGATTAAGAGAGGCCTGTGACACTATTGCAAATCCCCCTGGGGCTGAAAGGGCCCAACAATGGTATCAGAGTTGAGTTCGCCAGGTGAGTGCCGTCTAATGAAGACGATGATGCATTCAAGATCGCCCGATGTGTTAAGGCGAATTGTTGGGATTATCCCTCATCGGTAGTAGAGGATGTTGGTAACTTGTATTTATGCTAATGAGAAAGCTTTAAACTCTAAATTAGTTTTTGAATTAAAAGAAACCCGTGATACCTATTATAAGTCCCTTTTGAGGGCTCAAAGGGCCTACACGAACATGCCCAGGAATCCATTTCCTTCTTAGATTGGCAACTTCTCCGACCTCAGCCAAGCTTTCACATGTTATATGGCATCTTTACTTTCTTTACTTTCATGATTAGATTCCTGCTTTCTATCATCATATATTTAACAAAGCTTGTTATTTACTTACTTTTTGAATAAATAGTTTCTTTTTTCTTTTTCAAATCCTGAAACAAAAGGCGTGCAGTTTGAAGAGAGTGTGCACATTTGGTTTTACTTGACTATTGTTTCCCCCTAGTTTCTATAATTTAGGTTCGACTTCAATAATAGCATAGCTTTAGTGATAGTCAGTATATGCCTCGTATATCTGTTGGTGTATGAAACAGCCTTATAATGTCATTCTCCTCCCTTCTTTTACTCCTTGCAGATAAATGCATTATGCTTCAAATTTAGGACCAGAAACATCATCCTTTGCAATGGTAGAATTTATGAGTGCTCGGGGCATTTTTGACATATGGTCCAGCAGCCAGAGCTCCCTTCCTAGATTAAATTAGCAGAAAATGCAAGCCCCCTGCAGACTCACTCAAATGACAATTTCATTCTTCCTGGTACAATGGAGTGCAAAGAGATTTGGATATACAATAGCCATAGTTTGAAAGTATTTTCTGATTCTGCAGATAACATTGACAAAATTTGTAGGATTCTGAATTCTAATCATTAAGACTTTTTTGAAGATGTTGTTTGAGCTCTCAATAGTTACGGAATAGTTCTTTCTGATGGCACTATGGTAGGTAAATTGTTAAGGAGATTCTGCATTAATTGGGTTCCAACATTTGGCTTCTTCAAATGGGCTGATGTGCGAGCGGGTTTTAATCTCTCAGTTAAAGAATATAACCTCATGGTCAACATTTTGGGTAAAGCTTCAAAGTTTGATATCGTGTGGATCTTGGTGCTGGAATTAAGGAAATGGGTCAACATGGAAATATTGTTTTACTCATTACTGTTGGCAAAATTATGAGAAGGCTTGCTCGAGCAAGTCGATACAGTGATGCTATCGATACATTTAGCAGGATTGAGTGTTTGGGCTTGTGCAAGACACAACATCTCTGATATTCTACTGGATGTTTTGTGCAAAGAACGAAGTGTGGAGAATGCTTATGGTGTATTTCTGGTTTTTAAAGCTAAAATTCCACCTCATGCTTACTCCTTCAATATTTTAATACACGGATGGAGCAAGGTTAATAAGTTTGAAGAGGCTCATGCAACTATGGAGGAAATGAGATTTCATGGTTTTCAGCCATCTATCATTTCCTATACTGCTCTGATTGAAGCTTATTGTGATGACAGAAATTTCCACAAGGTGGATTCCTTTCCCAAAGAGATGCTCACAAAACACTTCCAACCCAATATAGTTACTTATACCATTATAATGCATGCCTTAGGGAAGGCAAAACAAACTGAAGAAGCATTGCAGATGATAAAGGAAGATGGTTGCACTCCAGATACCTCATTCTACAATTCCTTGATTTATATACTGGGAAAAGCTGGAAGGCTCCAGAATGTCCATGAAATATTCAATGAAATGTGTGAAATGGGTATACCTCCAGATGTGACAACTTACAATACCTTGATTTCTTGTGCTCGTGACTATTCCCAAGAAGAGTAGGCAATGCTACTTTTAAGAAAAATGGCTGAAAATTTACACTAGCCTGATTTCCAAACTTATGCCCCTTTACTTAAATTATGTTGCAAAAAACATAGGTGGGAGACATTACGGTTTCTGCTGAAAGATAAGCTTGAAAGGGACATCAGCCTTGATCGTGGAGCATATACTCTTCTGACAAATAGTTTGTGTCGGAGTGGTACTCTTCAGCAGGCATGTATGTTTTTTGAACAAATGGTACTAAGGGCTTTCTTCCAAGCCACAACATTTATTATTTACTGGAGAAGAAACTTGAAAGGAAAAATATGAAAGCAAAGAAGTGAAGAATTCAGGAGTTAATTTCTTCTTTGAAGACTCAAATCCTGTCTTATTAACGTGCGAGATTCATCTATAATCTTTTACATCCTGCATAAATTTTGAGGACTTTTTCTTGAACGCCCTTACCACTGAAGGGAGGAAAAAAATTAGCTGTAAGTTGGTAGGACACTTAGAAATACTCTCTTCTTTCTATTATTGTCAGATTGTGATTATTGACCTCAAATTCGTGTGACTTATATACTTTATTGCATCTCCCAATTTTATCCTCCTGAGTTTTTTCTACCTTGACAACCAACATGTCCAGATACTACCCTTATTTCCATCAGAGACCTTATAAGGATCAATGGTGAAGCATATTTATCAAACATCAATATAGACTTTAAGGATCAAACATTAATGGTGACTTTAAGGATCAAACAAACTCTATATTTGTCAAACATCAATATAGACTTTAAGGATCAATGGTGAAGATTATATGTATATTTTTTTATTTGCCTTCCTAGATCCACTGGGAATTAAAAATATTATACCATGGATTTCAAGATACAAGAATGATGATTTAGAGTTCTTCAAATTAAAATGCTCGACTGTAATTTACAAGTTTTTATTGAAACTAAGCTAGTTATGGTCTTGAAAAATGTAACGCTCAATTTTGGCTTTAAGCTCCATTCTTGTGAATATGGCTACAATGTATCTAAGTATATCTAAGTATTTCTTGCATTTCCTTATGGGTGGCTTTCAGTTTTATTGAGAGAATTTTTTGGGACTTGTATCTCTTGGTTCATGAGAAGCATATGAATTGCAATCGCTTTTTATACCCAATCCGATCGATTGATTAGGCCATTTCCATCCCTCTAGTCAATCCTGTCGCTTCCCTTTCGTCGCCAAGCCTTCTCCTTCTCGTCCTCCTTATTTCAAATAACATTAAGGTACCTTCTTCTTTACTCCCCATTTTGATCCATAATAATAACTACTTTCAATCTCTGTATCTCTCATTTTTCCATCCCTCTTAGCTTTGTGTGTGTCTGTGTTGTTGGTCTTTTTGTTGTGCCCCCTATGCACTTCATTGTCTTCTTCTTTTCCTTCTTTCTTTCAACAATTGGTTGTGGCTGACTTTCCTCTTTGGTGCGCCAGAACATCCCTTTGTTCTATGTTTGTTCTTAATTGATTTTTTCCCCTTTAATTAATAAAAATTCTTTTGGATGTCTGGAGCATCTTAGACATCATGGTGTTGCATTTTTGGAGACTAATGCTACTGCTTAGGTGATGATACAACACTCCTAAATCATGCTTGTAAAACCCTTGACTCGAGTCAGAGTTTTACGGGAGTGAACCAGTCGGTTCAATGTCGGTTCGAGTCAAGTCAGCTTCATGGACCGCGAGTTGAGTTGAGGCCAACTGTGAGTTATGAACGATGAGGGTCATGTATGCTCAAGTGTACGATGATAACGTTTAAAAGATGATGAAAAATGGGTTATTAAATATATGGAGGTATACAGTATTGATTATTATTTTTATTTGATTGTAGAATAGTTTTAGGCTGAATAACGCATTAGGACGCGTTGGGTTATATTCAGGTGGGTTATTAGTTATAGAGCATGTCATTTGGATGTTGTTGTGTTTGTTTTATTTTATGGGATTTTTTCATATTTTTCTAGATTTTTTTAGAATTTATTACGAACTAGTTATTATTTTGACTCGAGTAGGAATCGAGTCAATACTTATTTACGAGTTTGCTATTGAGGGTATTTTTCTCCCTCCAACACCTTCCCCCTTCCAAAACCCTAGCCACTGCCGCCCACTGTGGTCGCCTCCGCCGCCGTCGACACCGCACTGCCGCCGATCAACGCCGCCCCGCCCTGCCGTGCCGTCGCCATGCTGCCCCGACCAACCCCGGCCACCATCTCGCCACCACAATGTCGGAATCGCCCCACGAAACCGCCTCGGCTGTCACCACTTCGAGCCGGATTCCGCCGTCGTTCGGTCGCCTTCGCCGCCGCTATGACCACCAGTCTCACCCTTTCGCCGTCGCCAACATTTCCTCCATCATATGGACCGCCGTCGAGGCCGGCTGCAGCCCCGATCGGAGCACGCCGCCGCCGCCACCCATTTTCAACGCCGCCGCCAACAACCATCGCCGCCCCGGCTGCTTTATTTGACACCACCATCTGACTAAGCTCGTCGAGTTGGTGCCGATAGACCCCCTGATTGCCCCGTCCTGAATCATCGCCGGAAAATAGTCGGAATCGCCGGAAAACTGCTGACACTTGCCGGAAAACTGTCGGAACTGCCGGAAAATTGGATTTGTGGGAAATTCGCCGGATCATCCGCCGAACGCACCCGGTCCAATCTAATCGGACTTCGGACACCGCTAGGTGCCGAATTCGAGTGTCGAGCCACGAAACGGAAAGCCTAGCCATCACCAATCTTCGACGACGCGAGGTATAATTTATTTTAACTTAATTATTTGAAAGTATTGATTATTAGAATTGCATGCTAGGATTGGTGAATTGTGTGTTATAATAATATATATAAATGTAGGTTTGATTAAGGATAAAATATGAATTCGTTTGATTGAGTGGTGTTAAAAATGGAGGCTAAGAAACTAATTAGGGTAACTAGGTGATGATCATGATCTAATGCAAACTAGCCTAAGTAGACTTGCTAGAATTGATATAGGTTGATGTGTGTTGATTGATGCGTGATTGTGTTGATTGTGTGTGCATGCTATAGGATGTGTGATTCATCATGCAAGCGTTAGTTTTTAGCTTGAATGTGTAGGTACGGTGTAGGAGCTCGCCGCCTAGGCGCGTGGACCCGTTTGGAGCTTCTACCAGGTCCGTTTAGGACTTGTTCTCTGTTTTTACGCTATTCTATTATGTCTCTATTTTTACGCTATTCTATTATGTATCTGATTTATCATGTGCAGGACGAGTTAAGTGGCGTTTTATCGGATCCCACTTAACTCGGGCCATTTAGCCAACAGTTCTTTTTTTGGATTAATAACCCTTGAGGGTGAGATCCCTCGAGTTTGTTTTCGAACTTCAGATCCAGCTCACGATGCCTTCGGGCCTATTGTATAAATCCCAACCCAGGCCTATATATATATATATATATATATATATAGTTTTCGCATTTTCAGTGAGAGATGGAATGAGGGTTACTAACGGCCACGCCTTCAGATAGGGCGTGTGCTCGGAAGAGTGGGCTTTGGAGCTGGGGAGAACCCATTTCGTTCCCGAAGGATCCGGACAACTCCACCTTTGAGTTCCTTAAACCCGGAGAAGTGTAGAGGTTTACGGGTACTGTAATGTAGCGCATGTCTAGACTTGTGGTTCAAAGAGTACTGAAGGCGACTGCCTGAGAGTGCTCGGCCTTTGTGCACAAGGCCAGGAGTAATATAGAAGGTGCAGAGGGCAGTAAGAAATGAGATTTGATGCGAGTAGCGATAGAGAAATGGCCAAGGTATGAGAATGAGAAAGAAAGGGGGACGCTGTTGACCCGAGGGCGACGGCCCGACGGCGACGACTCCCGTATATGCCTTGATGAGAGTTCTTGAGGAAGTATATGGTTTTGATTCAACATGAGAGTTTGCTCTCCTGTGCCAGATTGATATTAGTTATTTTCCGGGCCGGTAACACTCGTTATTGACGGTTTTTCTATATATATGTAGGTGAGGAATACAAGCGATGAAAGTTGTCGAGACTGTGGAGGAGCAGCACGGAACCGCGCACACATGTACCTGCCGCTTGTAATGTATAATGATGGTTGTTTAATGCTGTATGAATGATTATTAAATATTTTTGTCTTGATGAATTGCTTGTTATGAAATGAACGAATAGATGTGAATGAGCAGGGAGCCTTGAGTTCAGCCTCGGCTTAGATGAAAACGAATGAGATAGTGATTGAATGCCATGGTAGATTGTTATGTTTTATCGTATTTTGATAAAATATTTATATACCCTTGTTGTGGACAGGTTGGCCCCTATTGCATTTTTAGGAGAAACTTTGTCTGTTTTTCCGTAGTAGTATATATTTTCTTTTAGTTTCTCATTTATTGTTTTGTCTTGTCTTGTCTTTGCTTGCACATCATGGCATGCGTGTAGGACTCCGTTAGAATCCAATTGTTCTCATTCATGCATTTCATATTTGCATCTCCATCTTGAGACGCCGAGAGTAGATCCGGGTCGGCTTAACCGAATCTAGTAGATTAGCGAACGGTTCGGTCGCCGGTGACATTTCCGGGTCGGTTCCGGTGACATAACCGAAGCTTGCAATTTCTTTCTTTTTTTCAAATCCTGGAACAAAATGCATGTAATTTGAAGAGACTATGTACATTTGGTTTTACTTGACTATTGTTTCCCTCTAATTTTTGTGATTTAGAGTCGACTTCAGTAATATCATAACTTTAGTGATAGTCAGTATCTTGCCTCGTATATCTGTTGGTGTATCAAACAACCTTCTAATGTCGTTCTCCTCCCCTCTTTTACTCCTTGCAGATGAATACCTTATCCTTCATAGACTTTAGGACCAGAAACATCATCCTTCGCAATGGTACAATTTATGAGTGTTCGAGGTATTTCTGCCACATGGTCAAGCAGTCAGAGCTCCCTTCCTGGATTCAATCACCAGAAAGTGCAAGCTCCTTGCAGACTCACTCAGATGATGATTTCATTCTTCCTGGTACAATAGAGCGCAAAGAGATTCAGATAAACGATAGCCATACTCGAAAGTATTTTCTGATTCTGCAGTTCACGTTGACAAAATTAGTAGGATTCTGAATTCTAATCAGTATGACCTTTTTGAGGATGTTGTTTGAGCTCTCAACAGTTATGGAATAGTTCTTTCTGATGGCACCTTGGTAGGCAAATTGTTAAAGAGATTTAGCAATAATTGGGTTCCAGCATTTGGCTTTTTCAGATGGGCTGATGAGCGAGGGGGTTTTAATCTCTCAATTGAAGAATATAACCTCATGGTCGACATTTTGGGTAGAGCTTCCCAGTTTGACATCACGTGGATCTTGGTGCAGGAATTGGTTCAACGGGGAAACGTTGTTTCACTCATTACTGTAGGAAAAATCATAAGAAGACTTGCTCGAGCAGGCCGATATAGTGATGCTATAGATACATTTAGCAAGAAGTTTGAAGAGGCTCGTGCCACTATGGAAGAAATGAGATTTCATGGTTTTCAGCCATCTACCATTTCTTATACTGCTCTGATTGAAGCTTACTGTGATGATAGATATTTCCACAAGGTGGATTCCATTCTCAAAGAGATGCCCGCAAAACACCATCCACCCAAAATAGTAACCTATACCATTATAATGCATGCCTTAGGGAAGGTAAACAAACTAAAGAAGCTTTATGTATATTGCAGATGATAAAAGAAGATGGTTGCACTCCCAATACCTCATTCTATAATTCCTTGATTTATATACTGGGAAAAGTTGGAAGGCTTCGGGATGTCCACGAAATATTCAATAAAATGTGTGAAAAGGGTGTACCTCTAGATGTGACAACTTACAATACCATGGTTTCTTGTGCTTGAGACTATTTTGACGAAGAGCAGGCAATGTTGCTTATAAGAAAAATGGCTGAAAATTTATGCAAACCTGATATCAAAACATATGCCCCTTTACTTAAATTATGTTGCAAAAAATAGAGGTGGGAGACACTACGGTTTTTGCTGAAAGATAAGCTTGAAAGGGACATCAGCCTTGATCGTGGAGCATATGCTCTTCTGACAAATAGTTTGTGCAGGAGTGGTACTGTAAAACCCACGATTCGAGTCAGGATTTTATATTCAAAACCAGTTGGTTCGACCGTTATTTTCGAGTCGAATCAGTTTCAAAACACGTGTATTGAACTGACGCCGGTCTCGTGTATGAGCCATGAGGGTCATGTGTATCCAAGTATATGATGATAACGTCATGAACACAGTAAAAAGAATGAGTTATCAGAATATATGAGAATATACAGTTTATTTGTTTTTTATGATGATATATAATGGATCGTAGAATTAGTTTTAGGCTATTTACCGCGTTAGGACGCGTTCCGGGCATTTTGGGTGGGTTGATAGTTCTAAAACATATCATTATGATTTTTTTGTGTTGTTTGATTTTATGAGATTTTTCCCAAATTTTTGGAATTTTTACGACATAAATATTATTTTTGACTCGAGTCGGAGACGAGTCAAGTAATATTTACGACTTTGCCACTACACACCCCCGCTCCCTTCTTTTCTTCCGCGACCCTTACCTCGACGCGCCGCCACTGTGTGCATTGCCACCGCTGCTGTGGACGCTCGCCCGGTCACCGATCGTCGCCGCCTAGCCTCGTGACGACGTCACCATGTTGCCCGACCAGGTTCGAACGACTTTGCCACTACACACCCCGCTCCCTTCTTTTCTTCCCCGACCCTTACCTCGACGCGCCGCCACTGTGTGCATTGCCACCGCTGCTGTGGACGCTCGCCCGGTCGCCGATCGTCGCCGCCTAGCCCCGCGATGACGTCACCATGTTGCCCGACCAGGTCCGGCCCCAATCGGGTTGCCGCGACGCGAGGAAGCCACGCTGCGATGCTGCGCCCGCGTTGCGCTTCCGTTGTCGATTCCGCCGCCGGCGACCAGCGCCGCCGCGATCGGTCGGTCGCCTCAGCACCCTCAGCCCTCCAGCGACCTTCCCCGACCGGAACGGAGGCGATCGCCGCCCTGGCCGGCTGGATCTAGCCACCCATCTTCGTCGGCCCTGTTTATGCATTTTCCTGCGAGCCGCCACCTCCGTTGGCCGCGTCGACCTCATAGATGAGTCGGGCTCGCCGAGTCGGTTCCAAGGGTACCCAACACGACCACTTTTCGGCCAGTAGACGCCGCCGGCGACTGTCACAGGAAAACCGCCGAAAGTTGCTGGAAAACCGCCGAAAACCATCGGAAAACCGGAATTTTCGGAATTCGCCGGAATTCACCAGATTTTCCACGGGGCTCACCGAGTCGAGCCCGATCGAGCGTCGGACGCCGATGAGTGCTGAATTTGAGCTCCGAAACATGCGACGGAACCCTTGCCGTTGCCGATTGCCGACTATGTGAGGTATAATTACCTCCGATTGAGTTATTTAAAATTGATTATGATTGTTAGCATATCATGCTAGAATTAACTAGTTGTCATGATGAATGCCATACTATTGTAACACCCCAAATCCGGTTCACGCTCGTGAACCGAACCAGTATGTTACAGGCCCCGGTTAGGTCGGCTAACTCGAACCTAACTCATACGGATCCAATCTCGGCGTCTTAAGATGAAGATACAACTCTCAAAGCATGGATGAATGCACAAACCCTAACATGGTACTACATGAATGACATGCAATTCAAACACACACCAATACATATGCATATATCAACAATTTTAATCACACATAATCTAATATACCGTATATTCATTATAAAACTTGGGCCACACTTCTGCTGCGCACTCTGATCACATCTCACCTCTTGTCATCATGTCTTAGCTTTTCATCATGTCATAACATCATATATTAACAACTAATCACGTCACATCATCATGTTTCAAGCATTTATTCACACCATATAATAATATCATAACACAATATAAACACTCAATTGACTGATATGTGTGCAAGCGACAACAATGCTCCTCCGTCCAAACTGACTCCTCCAACTCGTAATTGTTACCTACATATAGTATAAAAACATGTCAGTAACAAGTGTTACTGGTCCGAAAAATAAAATAACTATAACAAGCTGGCTATGAGAGCAAACTCTCATATGAAAGAAAATATCATATACTCCACGTGAACACTCTGAAGGGCACTACTAAGGAGCCACTGGGCTGCAAACCCGGTAGCATCCCGAACTTACTGATCTGCTGCTGGTACTATGCCACTCTCGGCACTTCTTTTTCAGTACTTCTCGTGAAACTTTATCCTAAGCCCTCTCCTTACCTCCATATTTCTCCTGGCCTTGAGCACGAAGGCCGAGTACTCTCAGGCAGTCGCCTTTAGTACCCTTTGAACCACAAGTCTGGACATGCGCTGTACTAAATAGTACCCGTAAACCTCTACGTTCTCCGGGTGTGAGGAACTCAAACGCGGAGTTGTCAGGATCCCTCGGGAATGGAACAGTCCGCTGGCACTAATCCAGAGCCCGCTTTGACTGTCACGGCATCCTCTGCATGGTACGTGCAGTCGATTTCTCCATCTCTCGTCTCACAGAAACACGAAAACTATATATATATATATAGGCTTGGGTAGGGAGTTATATAATAGGCCCGAAGGCAACTTTTGGTGGATCTTGTTTTCGAAATCAACCTCGAGGGGTTATTAATCCGGAAAATGTTCGGTTAAATGGCCCGAGTTAAGTGGGATCCGATAAAACGCCACTTAACCCGTCCTGCAGACAATAAATCAAACATACAATAGAAAAGATCATAAAAATCAGAGAGAAGTCCTAACGGACCTGGTAGAAGCTCCAAGCGTGTCATCGCGCCTAGGCGGCGAGCTCCTACTCCGTACCTACACATCAAAACTAAATACTAACGCCCGCTAACTAAATGATGCATCAAATCCGACATGACCATCACACCACAATACAAACATCAACCATAACAATCAACAATTATAAATGTAAAAATAATTCCAACTTATCCTATTAACACCTATTTTATTATATTTCCTAAGTTACGTTGTACTCGATTATCATACTCAAATTTACTTTACTTCATTAGCTCATTTAACCTTCATTCCCTGTTAATCACATCATGCACATGTTTACTTCATTCATAATCTTAACATTCATCATAATAATTAATCAACCCTAGCATGCTATGCTAACAATTATCATCAATTTTAAATAAATCAATCGGAGGTAATTATACCTCACGTTGTCGACAATCGGCGACGGTTAGGGTTCCGTCGCGTGTCTCGGAACTCAAATTCGGCGCTCATCGGTGTCCGAAGCTCGATCGGGCTCGACTGGGTGAGCCCCGCGGAAGATCCGGTGAATTCCAGTGAATTCCAGAAATTCCGGTTTTCCGGCAGCTGCTGGCGGTTTTCCGGCGGCTTCCGGTGGTTTTCCGGCGACAATCGCCGGCGGCGTCTATTGGCCGGAAAGTGGTCGTGTTGGGTACCCTCGGAACCGGCTCGGCGAGCCCGACTCATCTACGAGGTCGACGCGGCCAACGGAGGTGGCGGCTCGCCGGAAAATGCATAAAACAGAGTCGGCGGTGATGGTGGCTAGATCCGGCCGGCCACGGCGGCGATGGCCTCCGTTCCGGTCGGGGAAGGTCGCTGGAAGGCTGAGGGTGCTGAGGCGACCGACCGATCGTGGCGGCGCTGGTCGCCGGCGGCAGAATCGGCGACGGAAGCGCAACGGGCGCGGCATCGCGGCGTGGCTTCCTCGCGTCGCGGCGGTCCGATGGGGGCCGGACCTGGTCGGGGCAGCACGGCAACGTCGTCGCGGGGCTAGGCGGCGACTATCGGCGGCCGGCAGCGCGGCGGCGGCGACGCGCACAAGGGCGGCGTCGGGCGAGGGTTTGGGGAAGAAAAGAAGGGCGCGGGGGTGTGTGGTGGCAAAGTCGTAAATATTACTTGACTCGTCTCCGACTCGAGTCAAAAATAATATTTAAGTCGTAAAAAAATTCCAAAAAAATATGGGAAAAATCCCATAAAATCAAACAACACCAAAAAATCATAATGATATGCTCTAGAACTATCAACCCACCCAAAATGCCCGTAACGCGTCCTAACGCGGGTAAACGGCCTAAAACTAATTCTACGATCCATTATATATCATAATAAAAAAATGAACTGCATACTCTCATATATTC